>JAJTUH010000015.1:142390-179573 GCA_036971555.1 Drechslerella coelobrocha | reverse complement strand
AAGGTTCATTTAGCGTTGTTAAAGGATATAATTTAAATTTTAGTGTAGGTCAATTTTCTATAGATGCCGCTTTAATAGAAGAAATAAAAAATTATTTTAATAATTTACCAAGCGACGTTGAATATAAAAATGTTGTGTTTTCAGTTACCCTATCCTAGTAGGCCTGGTCTAGAAATAACTCGGATATCCATAAGCCAATTGGGTTACATAAGAAATATACTAATTCCTTTTTTTGAAAAGATGAACGCGAAGTAAAAATTATTATGATTTTTTAGATTGAGTAAATATTTTAAAACTTCGATACCAGAGGTCATAACTATGAGGATGAAGGAAAAAGCTAATAGATCTTATAGTTAGCCAAATAAACAATAAGCGATTATTTAAAAATAACAAAGGATTCGTCCGAGTAGATAGGACATTTTTACAGACGTCCGTTGAAAAGTTATTAAGTGGACCTTCAAACTGTGAAATTAGAGAGGGAAAAATTAGGATAAAATCCTTAAATAGATTTCGTCATAAAGGGTTTAATTAAACCAATGGCTGTGCAATTACTAGATCAAAACGGTAATATTATTAAAACATTTGATACACAAATGGCCTGTGCAAAGGTTTTTGGTGTAACTCGAGCTGCAGTTGTTTACTGATTACTGAAAGGTAAGCCTGTATTATTTGAGAATAAAATAGTATTTGTCACTAAAGTGGAATCTATAGATGAAAAATAGAGGCACAATTATTAGTTTGTGATATATATTATTAATAAAAAATTGTGAGATGGTTCTTAACTGTTTTAGTATTAGTCGGCGTGTGTTTTCTACGTCTGTAATTAAACTTAAACTGAAATAATTTTAAATAAGACAATAAGAGCGACAAAATATAATTTAAACTAGGTCTTTTTTAATAGTAAATATGTTAATAGTATTTATTGTGAATATGAATCAAACTCCGGAAAATCCCTAAGGCTTTAATTACCAAATTATTTAAGGAAATTTTAATATTGGTCCTATTAATAATAAGGAGTAAGGTAATAACATTAAATATAACAATGGTTTGCTTAATGGGTAATCACGGATCTAAGTCAATCCATTCATATAATAATTGATTGTAAAAGAGCAACGAGTAGACGGTTCTTATATAGGCTTATCGAATCTATATTAAGGTGTACTCTAGCCCCTCGATAAATCGCGGGTTTAATTAAATTTTTAAATTATATATTAAAAATTTTAAACGAATATATTTAAATTTAATTTTATAAATAAATTATTTATCTGATTAAATTCTACTAAAAACAATATTGTTTTATTTATTAAAATAATCTTTTTAGGTTTATTTTAATATACATTATTTATTTCATTAATTCATATAGAATTAATAATTTCAAGTTTAGAATTTATACATTACAATGAATTAAATTACTTTATGCTTATGTCTTTGATTATTCCGATTACAAAAATTAATCCTCATTTTAGGCTTTGTGTATGGTGAGGGTTGCTTTTTTATAGGAATTAGTGCTGATTCTAGATTAAAGACTGGTTACAGAGTAAAACTATCTTTTCAAATTGGTTTACATGAGAATAATAAAATATTTTATAAATAATTTTCCTCTTCAAATAATATTAATCCTGCGATTACATACTTTAATGCCGATGTGGATAAAGTTAAAATTTTTGCAGATAATAGCAATAAAACTGGAGTATATCGTTGAATTAATAAAAATGGAAAAAGTTATATAGGAAGCAGTACTAAATTATCCATTAGGCTTATTCAATATTATAATATTATTTTTTTAACTAAATATGCCAAATATAGTTTAATATATAAAGCACTTTTAAATATGGTTTTTCTAGTTTCAGCTTGGATATTCTTAAATATTGTGATGTTTCTATTTAATTGAAAAGAGAACTATTATATTGATCTTTTAAAGCCAGAATATAATATTTTAAAAATTGCGGGTTAATCGCAAAGTTTTAAACACTCAGAAAAACACGGAATAAAATGTTCACTGCTCATGAAGGAAAAATTCTTACAGAGGAAACCAAAACAAAAATAGCTGTAGCTCATCTAGGAAAAACAAAGATTGAAAGAGTCGGTAAACCCACTCAAAGTATATTAATGATAAATATTTTAACAAATGAAAGTCAAGAGTTTGAATCTATAAGTGCTGTCGCAAAACACTTAAATATAAGGCATTCTACCATCTCAAAATATTTTATTAATAATCAAAAAAACCTTATAAAGAGCGATACGTTTTTCAAAAAATATAATTTCTTGGTGAGCTCCATAATGTTATTTGGAATAGATAGTATTACAAAACAAGGAAAAAATTCTTTTTAATACCGTGTTTATTTAGTTAAAGAATTAAAAATAATAATTTATCATTTTGAAAATTATCCGTTAATAACAAATAAATGAGCTGATTGAAAATTATTTAAACAAGCAGTTGAATTAATTGAAGGAGAGCATTTAACAAATGAAGGGTTATTAAAATTAGTTACAATAAAGCATCAATGAATAGAGGTCGAGGCCGGGACAGGTGTCCTATGACCTCAGCGCGTATATACGCGCGAACCGAGGTTTATTTCAAATAAAAAAAAATTTTTTTTTCAGGTATTACGTTAATTCAAAGCCTGAAATTAAAAATTTAGAAATAAAAAATTCATTTTGAATAACTGGTTTTACTAATGCAGAGGGTTGTTTTTTTTTGTTATTATTAAAGATTCGTCGACCGCGCTACGCGCGGCCCGACGAATCATCAAGCGCCTTCGGCGAGCCTCGATACTAAAGAGTCTTGAGAATCCAGGTGAGTCAGTTTGATTAAGATTTATATTAACTCAACATAGAGATGAAGTACTAATATATAATTTAATAAAGTATTTAAATTGCGGTAAATATTAAGCTCGTTCAAATAAAAATTACGGCGAGTTAATAGTAGAAAAATTTTCTGATATTTTTGAAAAAATAATCCCTTTTTTTGATAAATACCCGCTTATAGGAAAAAATTTAAAGATTTTCAAGACTTCAAAAAAGTTGCATTATTAATGAAATCTAAAGCAGCCGCCGGCCAGCCAAGGGAGTCGCAGGCGAAGCCTGCGGGCGGCTCTTTTGCAAGGCGCCTTCTTTGAAGCCGCCCCCTCACTCATTTAACAAAAGAGGGATTACAAAAAATAAATAAAATAAAATCAGGTATGAATAGTTTAAGGAAACATTTAAAATATCTTGAAAAAAAAATATATCCGGATTAAAAATAGATTAAAAATTAAAATTAATAAATTTTATACATAATATGAAAATTTAATTTATAAGCGAGTGCATTATCACCAACTGTGGAACTGGGTGCCCAGTGACCGCCTCTAGGGATCTCTGCTATAAACCCTTTTGAGCTTCCTTTATTAAATACAGTAGGTCGTGTCATTATTTCAAATTTGAATATTGTTGCTGTGTTGGTGAAAATCCAACTCTATGAGCAGAATTTAACTTGACTCTTTTTGAAGCCTGTCTTCGATTTTACTTTTGCCTTGGCCAATAATTTAGTGCCCATTAATTTCGCTTCAATTTAGTAATGTCGTTTCAATAAAAAAATAAATGTCTTCATTTGCTAAAAATATTGGAATATTACATCCTTACTGGCTTTATTGATACTGAAGGATGTTTCCATATTTCAATTACTGAGAATAAAAACTATAAAATCGGTTGAACAGTTAAAATTTCTTTCGATATTGGTTTATATATAAAAGATAGAGATCTTCTATAATTAATTAAAAGTTATTTTGGTGTAAGAAAACTTTATGTAACTAAATCAATTTACTTTCGTGTTAAATCAGTTGAAGAAATTGGAGTTATCATTAATCATTTTGATAAATATCCGTTAATAACTCAAAAAGCAGATTATCTACTATTTAAACAAGGCGTATATATTGATTAAAAATAAAGCACTTGAATATTGAAGGTATAAATAAACTTGTAACAATCAGAGCATCAATTAATGGGGGTTTATTTTAAATTAAAGGAAAGATTTCCTTATATTGAGCCAGTTAATAAATTTATACTAAAAGTCTTAACCAATTTAGACCTAACTTGATTGGTGGGTTTCGCCGCAGGAAATAGACACTTTTTTGTAAGTATTTTAAATTCTCCAAGGAAATTAGTTCAAGTTCAATTAATATTTAGAATATCTCAACATATTAAGGATAGTCAATTGTAGGAAAAGTTTATTGATTATTACAATTGCCGAGAAAGTCTATTTAACTAGAGAATTAGCTTGAAACAAAACTCTTAAGTCTTAAAGAAATCATTCCTTTTTTTTTAGATACCTTATAATTGGTATTAAAGCGTCGCGCAGCTCACAAAGTGCGCTGTTGCGATGCAACACCCCCCCGATAAAGATTTTGCTAATTTTTGCGAAGTTGTTTATTGATGCATATAATGACAACGTTAAACAAACTAATAAATATAATTTAATAGAAGAAAAAAATTACATACTTTAAATCTCCTAGTAAAATATAGGAACTTGAATTATAAACCTTTTTCAAAAACTATAAAGGATAAATATGAATATAAAAGAATGGAAATTTTAATCTAAAAATGCCTCTTGACATTTTTCTTTATAAAGTGCTTTCACCAAAATAGATTTTTAACTTTTTAGACTTAAAAAGATAAACCA
The DNA here is from genome assembly GCA_036971555.1 of Drechslerella coelobrocha. Taxonomy (NCBI): domain Eukaryota; kingdom Fungi; phylum Ascomycota; class Orbiliomycetes; order Orbiliales; family Orbiliaceae; genus Drechslerella; species Drechslerella coelobrocha. The sequence goes on along the minus strand of JAJTUH010000015.1, from coordinate 174,916 downwards.
TTGTTTAAAAGTTTTCGTGTTAAACACAAATAATGTTTATATTTTTAATATTATAAGTGTTTCATAAATGGATTATTACTTTTTATATTTGTTAATACATAAATTATAAATTTATAATTTAATGTAATATTATTTAAGCATCTAGTGTTCTTTTCAACATATTAAAAATTCTAATCTAATATTTATTATTATTTGTGTCAATAGTTTATAATATTAATATTAGCAAATGGATTTTAATTATAGTTTTGAAATATATTTTTATTATTTATACTATTGTTTATTATATTAAATAATTTAAATAATATAAGATAATAATATTAAGAAAGTAATGATAAGAGCAATAATATGTTTAGTTTTAATTAAATACAATGAAAAAATGATACTTGCAAGAAAATTAAAAAAATTGGTTTTTCAACAAGGTTTATTGGGTTAGGCTGAGGGCATATAAATATAATTTCTTTTGCTGAAGCTTCTGGATTGATCTCATTAATGATGGCATTTTTATTACTGTTTAGCATCTTAAAATTTTTAAATTTAGATTTTTATTTATCTGATTATTGTTGTAATATAGCTTTTGATTTAGATAATCCTATTTTACTTTTAAATTTTCCTGTTATAGTATATGTTAATGCTGATATTGAAAAACTTAATATTGTTAAGGAAAATAAAGGTAAATCAGGTGTTTATCGTTGAGTAAATTTAGAAAATAATAAGTCCTATATTGGTTCTAGCGTTAACTTAGGAAAAAGATTTAGTTTTATTTTAGTTTTGCATATTTATCTCGTAATAAACTTACAATTAGTAAAGCTCTTTTAAAATATGGTTATTCCAAAAGTTGCCTTCGGCAACTTTTGGAGTACTGTGAGCCTGAAAAATGTGTTGCGCGAGAACAGTATTATTTGGATAATTTTCCACATGAGTATAATATTTTAGCTAACGCGGGTTCACAATTGGGGTTTAAACATACAGAGGAAACGCGAAAAAAAATGTCTGTAGCGAAACAAGGGGAAAATCATCCTATGTACGGTAAAGGTAGAGCAAAAGGATCTGGTAGACCAACACAAAAAATAGAAGTGTTTGATAAAAAAAAATAATATAAAAACAATATATGATTCTATGTGTGAAGCAGCTAGAGCTCTAAACATAAAACAATCTAGAATTTCAGAATATTTTTCTAGAAATCAACAAAACCATATAAAGGAAGGTATAGTTTTAAAAAAATTAAAGAATAAAAATTTTATTATTTTTAGCCGGCAATAAAATTTAAAAACTAACCTTACCGTTCGCTTTTAAAATTAAAGCATTTTTGGTCTTAAAGGTAATTTTATGTTAAAACTTTATCTAACACAGGAGGGGTTAAATAAGATTAAAGAGATAAAGTCTGGTATGAATAAAGGTAGAGAATAAAATAATTACAGGAGTAAAAATAAAATTGGCGCACACAGGGGAAGCTTTTTTTAAGTGGGTGTACACACCTAAGTTAAATAATAACAGGGTTAAGGGGGGGGGAGATTATAACCTGATCAGTTATATAAAACTGCAAAATCAGGTGAAAACGGTTAAAGACATCCTAATATACGTAATTGTATAATCATAGACCGTCGGCAATTGTAAATGTCGCTACAGACTGGTTCACCGGAATTGGGTTGAAATACCCGTTCAAATGTTTAGTCGAGCTTTAATATGAGTGTGATATCGTAAGGAGTAAGGAATTCCCATGCCACACACTGAGATAGACGCAGCTACGTAGTTATAAACTTCCTTAATAGGTGTTCTTAGCTAATTACAAACTTGTTTTGTAAACTATTGGGCTTTTAATCCAACCTATCTTAATTAGAGTTGAATTTTACTGTCATCTGGTATTACAGTTACGTATGCACATCATTCATTAATACAAGGAAACAGACCTGGAGTATTGTATGGGTTAATTTTTACAATTGTGTTAGCAGTAGTTTTTACTGCATGCCAAGGTATTGAATATACAGTTTCTTCATTTACTTTAAGCGATGGTTCTTTTGGTTCTTGCTTCTATTTCGGAACAGGGTTAGCCATAGCCCCTATTAAATTTAATAAAAAAAATAATACTTTACTCAATAAAGATGATCTATCTTATTGAGTTTCAGGTATTGCAGACGCGGAATCTTCTTTTATTATAAAAATTGCAAAAGATACTACTAGAAAATTTTCTATTCGTGTTGTTCCTGAATTTTCTATAACATTACATGAAAAAGATTTACCTACACTTGAGCGAATACAGTCTTTTTTTTGTGTAGGTACTATTAAATCAAGAATTCGTGATGGAAAGTCCACTGTAATTTATTCTGTACAATCAATAAAAAATTTAACTGAGATAATTATTCCTCATTTTAATCAATATACTTTGTTAACTCAAAAATGAGCAGATTTTGAACTTTTTGCTAGGGTAGTTGATTTAATGTGTAATAAAGAACATTTACATTTAGAAGGTTTAAATAAAATTCTATCTATTAGAGCTTCTATGAATAAAGGGTTAACTGAAGCATTAAAAACAATGTTTCCTGATATTATACCTGTTGAAAGACCAATTGTGTATTCACAAGTTATTAAAAATCCTTTATGATTAGTAGGATTCGTGGTCGGAGAGGGGTGTTTTTACATTAAAATAAATAATAATGTAAAGAAACCTCAGGTTTTATTAGTGTTTTCAATTTCCCAACATTCACGTGATAAAAATTTATTCAAGGTTATAAAAAATTATTTAGGGTGTGGTGTAATAGAAAGCGCAACAACTAGGCCGAATAGTGTAACTTTTGTTGTATATAAATTTTATGATATTTTAAATAAAATTATACCTTTTTTTGAAAAAAATCATTTATTTGGTGTCAAGCAATTGGATTATCAAGATTTTTGTAGGGCAGCTTTTTTAATGAAAGATAAGATACATTTAACAGAAGAGGGTATTAATCAAATACTTAAAATAAAAAATGAAATGAATGAACAAAGAAAATTTAAATAATTATGACTTTTAAAGTGGTTTATATTCATTATAAAAGTTATTAAGTTATTGTTTATATTTTTAAGTTCGAGGACTCCCATAGCGCCGCGCTTCTCGCGCGCTCGGTTCTGCATAAATTTTTATAATATTAAATATAATAGAAAACAGGGTTAATGCAAAAAGCTCCTGAGTCACCATTATGTTTAAATAACAATGAGTAGTATAAAGGATGATTTGCCGCCAAACATATATTAAATAAAATTATATTTTTTATAGAATATAATCCTTACATGGAGAATATATGGAGGTTTAACGACTAGTATGTGAGTATTTTATTTACAATAATCATACCACGAAAGCCCTGCTATCTACTTATTAATAGGGATTGAAGACATAGTCTGAACCATTTTGATAAAAAATGGAAATAAGAAATAAAATATCTTATGTTAACAAATTTGTTCATGGCTTACATTCAGGCTTTTTTTGGAATAAAAGCAAAAGTGTAAAAAAAGTACACTTATTCTAAATTATTTTCTACAATTACTTCTCTTAAGTTACCCTTAAAATTAAATAAGGGTAAGGAATCTAGTTAAATTAATCCTTGATTTATTACAGGCTTCACAGACGCTGAAGGTTGTTTTTCTATTCGTGTTAGAAAAACTAAAAAAGAACTCTAATAGGCTGACAAGTAGAAGCTGTATTTTCAATCTGTCTTCATTTAAGAGATTTACCACTTCTGGAAGAAATTCAAACTTATTTTGGCGGTATAGGTGGAATTTTCAAGGGAAAAAATTGAGGATATTTTGTATATTCTATAGAAGATATAACTACCATAATTATACCTCACTTTGTTAAATATCCTTTAATAACTAAAAAACAAGGGGATTTTCTACTTTTTAAATCATCAGTGGAAATGGTTAAAGCTAAGAAACATTTAACTATGGAAGGTTTACAGAATATTGTATCTAATAAAGCGTCTATAACTTCGGTTTAACCGATGAATTAAAGGCTGCTTTCCCTAATACTATACCAGCCTTAAAGTCTTTAGCTGTAAATACAAAAATACCTCATTCTTATTGAATGGCGGGATTTACAACAGGAGATGGTTGTTTCACGGTAACTGAAACTAAATCTTCTAAAATTTATGTAAGATTATCATTTAGTATATCTCAACACAGTAAGGATGAATCTCTAATTAGAAGTATGGTGGATTTCTTTGATTGTGGTTCTTATATTCCATCTTCTTTAAATCGTACCATGGTAAGTTTTCAATGTTGTATTTTTTCAGATAATTATGAAAAAATTATTCCATTCTTCCGTGAATATAATATAAAGGGCAAAAAATTAAAAGACTTCAATGATTGATGCAAAATAGCTGAAATAATAAAAACCAAAGATCATTTAACTAAAAAAGGATTTAACCAGATTTATTAAATTAAATCTGGAATGAATAAAGGTAGATAAGTTTCCATTTTAAGTGACATCCTTTATTAATAACCTGATGACTTTGGATCATCTACACGGATTCCCTACATGCTTAGCCACTTAAGTTTAAATATCTAAAATAGGAGAAAAAGTATATCCCTTTTGGTACTTTATACTTATTTTATTGCTTGAGGGAGACAAGTATAAGTAAAATTTAATCAATGGAATAATTACTAAACTATCAAACTCCAGGGAATACCTAAATACAATAATACCATCTTATATAGTGAAAAGTCTAATAATAAGTACCATACTAATCATAATGGAGAAGGTAAAAAGTTATTGTATTAAGGAAACTTAAAAGGGTAATCGTGGAACTAACCTATATTTATTTATTAAATATGGAAAAGCGCATCGAGTAGACGATAGTTGTTAGGAAAGAGAGGGGTAATATTAAAATTTTGAATGGGCCTCCTTTTTTGTAATTAAGGTATACTCAGTATTCCTTAGAAATAAGGAAATAACTTTATGTTCTAGTTAAGTTGCATTTTTAGGGGGGGGTTAGATCTCTAATTTATTCAATATGCTGAAGTAAAGATAGATACGGTTATAATTGGAACTATTTTTATTGCTGTTGGTTTCTGAAGAATACTTGCTTATCATTCAACAGATAATCATGCTAATAAGTTCGGTAAACTTATTATGTGTGAGTAATATCAAATTCTGGAAACTCTCTAAAAATATTATGTACCAAACTTAATAGTAAAAGGATTAAGTGGTTGAAGTAATTACTTAAGTAAGGTAACAAATAAATATATAAGTGAAAAGGTAAAAGGGATATCGCGGAACTAAATCAGGATTTAAATATGCAATTCAATGATAGACCGTCGGGTGCCATCTTTGCGGCCCGATGGTCATCGCGCGCCTAAAAAAAAAATTTTTTTTTTACCGGCACGCGCCGATCTATTATAATTATTTGTGTTTTAAACTGTAAAAGTGCAAAGAGTAGATGGTATTAACGAGCAAAGTTTGTGTTAAGGTGTATTCTAATGGCTTTCTAAAAAAAGTATCAATTTATTAACCTAAATCTAAATTTGTGTGCTTTCCTTGGTTTATTATATTTTTAATATAAAATAATAATTTACATTCGATAATAATATAAAACTTATATTATCGAATAATGGTATTTATCATAACAAATAAGATTAAAGATAAAACAGCTGTGCATCTCGGTTTTGAAGCTTCTATCCTTTACTGGCATTTCGCGACATGAAGTCGTTGATAGTAATGAAGTGAAATACTTCCAGACGTGCAGTCGTCTGTCTCTACTTAGATGTGCGACGATTTAAGTTCGAGGTGCAAAGCTCTAGGGACAATGTCTTCAGGCTAGAGAAAAAATACTAAGGGTAGCGTAAGTTAAGTTATGGAGAGGCTTCGTATAAGGTGATTAGTCATTGTATATGAAAATGTGAACACCAGTGAAAATTGATTCGTGTTTATGAAAATGTGTCTGGCTAATAAGTGGATTGGTTCTTATTTCAATGCATTGAGGAACACTGCCAAAATAATCCGCCGGAGTATAGTAACATCCTAAGGTATTTAATAAATTGTGCTATCAATGGAACATGGTAAACCCAATACTCTCTTTACACATAACGGTGAAGAGGAATCTTATAAGGATAAATGGTTTCAGGGAAAAAAGTTTACTACTCTCATGAACTTTAAGCCTAAGCGGAGAGCCGAAATAGATTTAACGAGTAGGGGGTAGGCGAGAGATCAAAAAGCGAATGCTAGACTTAATCGTTTAGATAGGGATTGAAAGAAAAGTAAAACGAACCCGGAGTTGAAATAGACCAGCAAGTCCGTATCTGACTTAACATTATCCTAAGACGAAAATTCTGCCTACTTGATCATCGGTGCTCTAATTCTGAAAATTGAAACCCAATGACGCAGCTAGGAACATACTACTTATTTGGTTACGTTTTCAGATCGTAAAACGAAGCAGTGGCCCTGCACATTGGAAAATAAATAGAAAGAAGTGTGGTATCAAACCCACCTTGAAGTGAAAATAACGAGATGATGCGATCTGTAAAAATAACTTCTAACAAGAGGGCTCAAGCCGTATGCGGTGAAAGCTGCACGTACGGTTTCTAGAGGGGGGTGTCTTGGAAACAGGGCGCTTCTACTCGGGTCGTTGATGTTCAAATAAAGTTTTAGCAGCTTTACTTTATGCATCAAATTATCAAACTCTGGTAACACTCTAAAGCTTTATTTACCAAACTTAATTATAAAAGAATTAAGTGTATGAACTAATTATTCATGTTAGGTAATAAGAATAAAAATATCTAATTATATAGGGCAATCCGGAACTAAATCACTTCATTTGTTTATAAATCATATATTTACAATGAATTGTAAAAGCGCAACGAGCATACGGTAGTTATATGAAAATATTAAAATATTAAGATGTGCTCTATTAATTTTTTTAAATATAACTTGGTAGCTAGTTCTTAAATTAAACAATTTGTTTTAAGGCAAAGCCAAAACAGAGTAATTAAGACTCTGTGTTGTAAAAGTGTTTGATTATTTTTATATGTTTCTGTTTACTACTGGGGTTCTTAATTTTTAACGCGTTAATTGTTTATTTATATTCTTATGGTTTATATGATATATATTTTGATTCGTAATACTTTTTATATTTAGGATTGGGCGTTAAAAAGTCTAAACCTATCAGCGGTATTTTAGTAGAATAAAAAAAAAATTGAGAATGAATTTAATTCCATTTTTGATTTAAATAAAAATAATTTTAAATCTATTATAAATGGTTTCAAACAAAAGGTGTATTAGGTGTATATTTTCCCATAAAAATTCTTTAAGGGTAGTTTTTTTATTTTTCTATATGACAAAACTATTTACGTGAATCTGTTCTTCTTTTTTTAAGATTAAAACGTGTTAAGGTATCGGAAGGATTAAAATAGAAGAAAATGAGACGGGTGATTCATATCAAATTTATAATTTCTAATACTAACGATATTTTAAGATAGTTAAACCGTCGCACACTGCGAAGCTGCGCGCGTTGGTTTAACTGCCGGGTGCCTGTGGCGCCCGGCCGTTAAACCTTATTTATCAGAATTATATAAAAAAGGTTTGATTAGGTTAAACTAGATAGAATTAAAATTTTATCTGATAGTCGAGGCCCGCCGTAAAAAAAAATTTTATCTGATAGTCCCGCCGTTAAAAAAAATTTTTTTAACGGCGGGACGATGACTCGACGCCGTGCGTAACGCGCGCGGAGAGTCTTTTAAATTCAGCTCAAAGAGCTGATACTGCTTTTAAAGGAAGTATATAAAAGTAATCATTCAAATAATCTCAATTTAAGAGGAAAATATTTCAATTTTAAAAATATACATTAGAATTTAGGTTATATTAAAATATACTACTATACCTAATAATAAAAAATATTTTTAAATTATTAAACGATGAAGAAAAAATTTAATTTTTTAGTAAGGTCAGAAATTTTTCCTTTAACTATGGTATTATTTATGCAAAATTTTAAGACACCAATAAAAGATAAAAATTCTTTTTTTTACAAAAACTTTTCTAAAGTTATTTGAATAGATACGACCTTTTATTAGCTGACCACAATATAATAATTAATAATATGAAACAATTAGATAATTTAAATTTTAATATTGTAAATGTTTTATATTATGATTTAGAAAATAAATATTCTAAACTAAATTGATATATTAATTACTTTAAGAAAACTTCTTGTTTTTATAGTTATCGAAAGTGCTTTAGCTTTTACTGGCCTATTTGTTATAATTTATTTAGGATTTTTACCTTTATTCAATAAGGTAGAATAAAAATTATATTAAATATAATTTCATTTTCAATGCACTTTATTTGCTAGAATTGGCTTTTTATTGTTCCTTTTTGATACTAGTGTTTACTTATGTTTTCAGTTATATGTTATATGCGTTTATTATTGTGACTTAAACCTACTTAATAGGTTTTATTAAATACTTTAAAACTTCATACTATTTATAATAATTGAAGAATTGTTTTTAGACCTTAGTTGTTGTTTTCTTTATAGTTTTACCATTATTCAGCAAGGTTAAATTAATATCGTTAATTTTATTTAATATTGTTATTTTGATTGGGCGAAGGATGAATAATAACAAAGCCATTATTGTTGTAATTATTATTTGAAATTAAAACAGCTGTTTAAGATGTAATATTTATCTACTGTATTATATCATTATAATCATGTTTCGATATGTATTTTAATAATTAGTATTGTTTTTTTTATAAAAAAAAAGAATGAAAAATTTTGATAATGATTATAATAATTTATTAAAATTAAATAAAAAAAATTATAGAACTTAAAAAAATAGCAATTGAGGCTCAGAATGAATTAAACAATGAATTTATTAAATTTATTAAAAATAATAAAATAGAAAATATAATAATTGAATTCGGTGGTAAATATTTATTTAAATATGAATGTAGAAGATTTTAAAAAATTATTAATTGATAAAGATGAAGATTCAATAAAAGATATAAAAATTTTAATACTTAATAATCCTAACTTTGACAAAAATAATGATAATAATTTAAATTTTGTAGGATATTTAGAATATTATGAATATAATTTATACTCATTATTATTAAACTATAAATCGAAGAATAATAGTTTTAATAATCTTATTTTAAATATTCCTGGAAAGAGTAGTTGTTTATTTACTAATCAATTAATAAGATTATTGAAATATGCTAATATATTTTATAATAAAAAAATAAAAAATTTGTTCATAAGGTAGTCTTTAATCAGATAAAAAATGGGAAAGAAAAAGTTTTGGTTTATAATTATATCAGTTATAATGTAATATTTTTGACTTTTATATGTCTTTGCTATTCTTGAACAAAAATTTTTATATAATAATATAAATAGAGGGTGACTAGGCAAAGACTCTTTCTTCTTAATAGATAAAAATATAATAGATGAATATTCTGACTTAAGTATAATAATCTCAGTGTAGAAAATTCTATTGAAAATAATTATGTATAAGATAAAGAAAATTACTGAAATCAAATGTTTATTAATACTAATTTAATACAATTATTAAAACGAGGAGGTGGAAAGAAAACTAATACATATTAATTTAGAATTAATTACCGCTTTAATAAAACAACTCAAAGATTGAGATATTAATAATGAGGTACCAAATTCTTGAATTCATATTTTAGAAAATATATTTTATAATAACTTAAATAATCTGCCTTTTTCTGCTTCAAATTTTTTTTATGTATAAGGATAAAATCAATATAAAAATAAATATACATAATTTACTTTCTAAATTTATATATATAGTTTCAGATGCGTTTATAAATAATATTAAGATGCATACTGATATTAATGTTAATTAAGGTTCTCAAAAGGAAAGAGGAAAAATTTCTTATTTAGGAAATATAAAATAGATGAAGAGTTTCGTCTTAGTATGTACGAAAATGGTAAGTTTATATTTGACCGTGTTAATCCTCAAATTAAAAATAAATATGATCTTCTTTTAAATCTTATTACATTTAAAAATATTCATATAAATTTAGGTTTTGTAAAAAGATAATTGAGTTTTAAGCTAATTTACATTATTTAATTATAAATTTTTATTATGCACATTAAGTATAAATAACAAGTTGTACCTAAAATCTTGTAATTTTATGCTATTGTTGCTGCCCCTGCTTTTATCTTTTTTTAAATAAATAAAACTTATTAAATTAGGTTTTGAAGCCATCTATGTATAATATAATTCCTTATCCGTTATATTAAATGTAAGTGGCTTTTTTATTTAAAATTCTTTTTAATTATATTTATAATTATAAGAATTTAAATGATTTCAGCTGCAAACAATAAAAATAATAATAACAATAACAATAAATATATAAATAATAATAATAATAGATATGTAATTACCAATGGCCATATTAGCATCTAAATGTCACCTAATTTGTTAAAATATTTAAATAAGTGTATATAAATAAAAATAAATATTAAATTTTATTAGCCAGTAATGTTTACTAAAAAAAAAAATAAAAAATATATATAAACTAAAATGCGTATCTTAAAAAGCCATCCATTATTAAAATTAGCAAACTCTTATTTAATTGATGGATCCCAGCCTTCTAACCTGAACTTTGCTTGAAATTTTGGTTCTCTTTTAGCTGTCTGTCTTATCATTCAAATTGTTACTGGTGTTACTCTAGCAATGCATGTGCGCTGTGATAGCGTTTTAATGTCGAGGGATTTACACCCAAACGTTTCCGTAAATGCGTTTATGTCAGTTGAGTTAGGTAGCAGGGAAATCTCGTTGCTGAACATAGCATCTCAATTTAAAGCGGTAGAAGAATTTAAACCGATATGAGTCCAAACCGCAAGACATTATTCATATGGTAAGACTCATACTAGTCGAACAACACTACCCATCGCTTTCAAGCTAGGAGGTCCTCTCGTCGGTAACAGGATAAATGATTCTTCAAACAAGATTAATGCGTGTTTGTTTGTAACGGAAAGAATCACGAGTTATACAAGAAGTATAATGAAGGGTAGGGAAATTGTACCTAAATGAAATATACGAACATTAAAAACGAACACAGGATTACCTAAGGGAGGTAACTCCTATGGTAACGGATCGATTATAGTACCCGCTTTAAATTCAAAATACGCCTTAAGTAATGTTAAGGGAAGGGAAAGGATCGAAGCTTCATTATTATTCAACAGAACATACGTCTCCGGAGGAGATATTGATCAAAGAATCAACGTAGGTTCCAAATTGAATAAACTTTCACTAAGGTCAATCAACAATCCCAAGTCAATAATCGACAGGCCTATTTATAGTCTGCTTTATAATGTAGAAATGCTAAGATATGCTTACGAAAATATAAAAAGTAAACCAAGAAATATAATTCCGGGAATCTTACCAAAAATTTTAGACAGTATGTCCGAAGAAGTCCTTCAAAATATATCAACCCAGCTGAAACACGAAACCTTTAAATTTTCTACAAAATATTTCGGGGGTACAAAACCTCTAACCATTGCGCCTCCTAGAGACAAAATAGTTCAGGAAGCCATCCGTCTCATACTGGAAGCGATATACGAACCATTATTCCTGGAATGCTCTCACGGTTTTAGACCTAAAAGAGGGTACCACACAGTTCTAAACAAAATTAGCCAAGACTTCCAGACAACGCAATGAATTATTAAAGGAGACATATCAAAATGCTTCGATAAAATAGAACACCAAAAATTAATGAAAATTTTAGAGCAAAAGATTGGCGATAAAAGATTTACCAAACTTGTGTGAAAAGCCATAACCGCAGGTTACTTGGAGTTCAGAGAATTTAAAAACAACATGATAAGTGCCCCTCAAGGTTCAATTGTGAGTCCAATCTTGGTAAACATATTCTTGCACCAACTGGATGAATTTGTTATGGAACTAAAAACAGCTTTCGATAAAAGGGAGAGAGTCCCAAGAATTAAAGAAAGTAGATATTTCGAATACTACATTGCTAAAGCTATAAAAAATAAGAACAAAACAGAGATGAGAAAACTCATTGCATTGAGATCACTATCCCTGCAAACAAACCTTAATAATGAATCTTACCGAAGACTCTCGTACGTGAGGTACGCAGACGATTGGATGGTGGGAATTCGGGGTACAGCCGAGGAAACAACAGATATATTGAGAAAGATAAAAAAATTCTGTACCAACATTGGTATCGAAGTAAGTGAAACAAAAACTAAAATAACAAACATACAAAAAGAAAAAGTCCTCTTCTTAGGAACCCTTATAACCAAATCTTCACATCGAAGCTATAGTAAAATTGGACACCAAAGAAGACTGAGAAGAAATAAATTAGGGATCAGACTGGAAGCTCCAATATCGAGAATCAGGGATATACTAAAAGAAGCGAGCTTTATCAAAAAAGGGAAATCGCACCCAAAATTCTTATGACTTCATAATGATCATGACCAAATTATACTTCTCTACAATTCCGTATTAAGGGACTTTCTTAATTACTACAACTTTGCCTTTAACTACGGTAGACTGACTACGTATGTGGAATTTATCTTAAAACAATCTTGCGCTAAACTATTAGCATCCAAATTTAATCTACAAACTACCGCCCAAGTGTACAAACAATTCGGAGAGAAATTAACTAGTCCAAAAGGTTACGAATTTTACAAACCTTCAAAGATAACATTAAAATTCCTAACTTCTAGTAGTCCAATAATTGGAAGTCTATACCAAAAGAAGACGCCCGCGCGCCGCTACGTGGCGCGCGGTTGTTATAGCAGGCCGCTTTGCGGCCGCTCGACTAATAAACCCTACAAAGATCTGGTGTCTAATATATAAATAAATTAATGGTAAAGGCCAATCATAAGAGAATCCAATCTGCTGATTATGCCGCTTAGAACGTCAGGGAACCGAAAACCAAAAAATCCAAGTAATAAGATTGATCAGTCGAAAATCTTAAATAAAACGATTCCGAAGTAACGGAAATTATCGAGATAATACTAATAATAAAGGGCTAATTAGAAATAGTAGGAAGAAGAGGAAAAAAGGCACTGCAATAGAACAAATATAGAGGTGATCTTAATTATCTTAGGCGTCGATTAAATCACTATTGACGTCGAGTCGTCCATGTCCTCCAGGTTATTCCCACCTCCACTTCCGAGTAAGATTAAAGTAAAACAAGAGGGAGCTCCGCTGTGCTTTCCTCCTCGAGGGAACTAACCTACGAAAACCGAAAAAACAATAAAAGTTTGACCAAACGAACACAGGGTAGAACGTTATATTTAGGAAGGAACAATCGATACTCCCAGGAATGAAGGTAAATAATATTATCCCATCTAATCGAACAGACAAAAAGTAGAAGAATCAACCTTAGCATAAAGCACTAATGAAGGGGAGAGCCGTATGATGGGAAACTATCACGTACGGTTCGGGAAAGGGGTAGTGAAGCCCTCCAACCGCCAAAGGATAAATCGCATTTAGTGCCTGTATATAATAGAGTGGCACTTCGAAGATAGACCCGAAACGATCAGGGGAAAGACTACTCTAGTTCACTATAATGCAAGTGTTGCTGAAGCTTTCAATTCGCTTGAACATATCTAATTATGATGTGCTCCTTAATCAAGCTATATGCTGGAAATTCCTAAAGTTTTAAATATATTTATATAACACATAATAAATTTAAAAATATAACAATGGACAATCAGCAGGAAAAATTATTTATAAAAATAATAAATAAAATCCTCAGAGACTATATGCTTGACATTATTGAAGATATAGTACTATTTTGATTGAAAAATCAAAAATTAAGATCATTGGTTTGCTAACTTTATTAATTATATATTTAATAATATTAATTATTAAAGCATTTAAAATTAATTTTAAAATGGGATTTTTTAAATTATATACTACTTTGTTAAGTTATGGGTCAGTAGACTCTAAATATAATAGTAAAAGTGCAGATAATTCAAAAAAGAATAAGCCAAATAGCTCGGATAAAGAACATTATTCTTTTTTTAATTGATTTGTGGGATTTACGGATGCTTTTAACCGAAGAAAATATAGTACTATTAAATTAAATAATAGTAAAGAACTAAGTTTAGTAATTTGAGGAACAAATTTAACATCTCAAGTAAATACTGGAAAATTTACAAAAGCAATTAGTTCTAGAATAAAATTACCAGATTATTATAAGAGTATTATAATAGGATTACTTCTATCAGATGGTTGATTAACAATTGCAAGTAAAACACATAAGAATGCACGTTTAGGATTTAAACAATCTTTATCTAAAGCGTATTATGTGTGGTTTGTTTTCAATGAATTATCTCATTATTGTAGCAATTATCCTCAGTTAACAAAAGGTATTAGATCAGGAATCCGGTTTTATGGGTTACAATTTTTTTCTAGGTCGTTGCCTTGTTTTACTGAATTATATCAATTATTTTATATAAATAAAGATAAAATAATCCCAGAAGATATTTATAATCTTTTAACTCCAGTTGCTCTAGCTCATTTAATAATGGGAGATGGAGGATTTAAAAGTAATAGTATTTATATTTGTAGAGATTCTTATTCTATTCAAGATGTAGTTCGGTTAATGAATGTATTGATTCAACGATATGATTTAAAATGTACTCTCCATAAAGCTAGTAATAAATGTGGATATAGAATATATATTTCTCGAAATTCATTAGATAAAGTAAAAAAAATAGTTAAACCATATTTTATTCCTAGCATGTATTATAAATTAGGAGAGTAAATATAATTTATTTATATAATTTTTTTTTTATATTTGACTTTTCGTTAAATAATAAATATTTTCATATATTACGAAAAAAAGATAGAGTATTATTTAAAAAAGTAATATTTTTGAGCGAAGCAAGATCAACCTAGTAATTTATTAAGGTGTATCTGCTTTATTTGGTATATATTTTCAAATTTAATAATTAAATTTGAAAATATATAATTTTATTTAGGTTAATTTTAAATGGCTGTTGGATGGTTAATATATTTAAATTAATAATACCATTTGTTTCTTATTTCTATTCAGAAACCATTAAAATTTGAATTAATAGGTAATTTTTTAATTAGTATAGATAGAGGTTATATTAGATATAGATTTAAAATATCTATGCATATAGATAATTTTGAAGCTTTAAATATTATAAAATCTAAATTGAATGTGGGTAATGTAACAATTGAAGAAGATAGAAATAGATGTTCTTTTGTTGTACAAAGTTTTACAGAAATAAGAGATGTAATATGTCCTATTTTTATTCAATTTCCATTGCTTACTAGTAAAAGATTAGATTTTCAAGATTTTTATCATGCTGTTCAAATAAAAAATAAAAAATATTTATCCAATGCTGATAAAGATAAAATAATATCTTTAAAAAATGGTATGAATTCTCAAATTAATGTTAATTCTGAATGATTTATAGGATTTCTCGAGGGTGAAGGTACTTTCGGTATAAAAACAGGTTCATCTATGTATTTACAATTAGCTCAAAAAAATACTAGTGTTGAAAGTATTAATGGAATAATAACTTTTTTAATAACTTTAAAATCAAATTTACCAGAAAGTAGCAAAATACTACCTTTAAATGTAGTAAGCACAATTAATAAAAAAACAGATGTAGTTCTATACTTTTAAAGAAATGGATTTTAAATTATGAAGAATAGCATTAATACTAAAAATACACGGTTATTATTATTTACCAGAAGGAAAAAAATTATTTCTTGATATATCTGATGTTCTTAATAAAAGATATAGTACAGGATCTATAGATAATTTGGACACAATAATAGCAGATATATTTAACAGATATCAATCAATATTATTAATAAATCCACCTTTTAATATAGAAGATAATATTCCTCATGTAGATAATGTGAGAAAATTTAATACAATAAATAAATCTGATAAACCTAAAACTATATATATCTATGAAAATGGTAAATTAATAAAAGGTTCTCCATTTGATTCATATAGTAGTGCTCATAAAGCATTAGGTTTAAAATCAAGTAGTAATACTTGTAATAGATACATAGATACAAATAGATTATATAAATCCAAATATATTTTTACATCTTGTCTATTATCATCTACGAAGAGATAAAGATGTAAACTCTGAATGGTCGTCCAACAGAGAAGGCAATTGATTTATAAAGATCATGAGAGATGTAAACAATGGTTGATTACTTCGTTATTTCCATGCTAATACTGCTTCTGCATTTTTTTTCTTGGTCAAATTTTTCATTTTTGCTATCTTTATTTGTGTGTCATTTTTATTATTTATATTGTATATCTTCATTTTTAAAAAATTAAATGATTTTATTTTGCCAAGTAAATTAAAATTTAATAATAAATATAATGATTATTTTTCAGCTGTTGTTGTTGAAAAAAGTCATATATCTAATCAAAAAATATTATTAGATACCCTTTCGGATGAAAATTTTTGTGAGTGATTCAGAGGTTTTGTTGATGCAGAGGGTTGTTTTTTAATACAAGTTATAGAAAATCGATTTAAATTAATATTCACGCTTTGTTTACATAAAGATGAGGCTCCTTTGCTTAAATATCTCATACAAAGATTAGGAGTTGGTAATCTTTCCGTAAAAGAAAAGAGTGCTAATTACATTATTTCAAATAAAAATGATTTACTTAAGATTTTTAGTATTTTTGACAAACAATCGCTCAATACAAGCAAAAATTTAAATTATATGTTGTTTAGACAAGCTTATGATCTTTATTTTAATCGTGAATCTTTTAAAGTATCTGCAGAATTAAAGGAAAAAATGATTAATTTAAAAAATCAAATGAATAAAAAAAGAATAGATTTTAATCAACCACTTAAACATTCTATTAATATTACTTCTTATTGATTATTAGGGTTTGTAGAAGGTGATGGTTATTTTTCATTTAATAAGTCAAACTATTCATTAAAATTTGGGATTGGGCAAACTTACCATGAAATAAAAGTGTTGGAAGCAATTCAAACATTTATATTAGATTTACCTGGTAAATTTATAGTCAAAAGAAAAAATACTAATTTTGTAAAACTTGCCACATATAGTCAAGCCAAAGGTCGTGAACATAAAGCCATGACTTATATAACAATAAATCAACTTGATTTTCTTGCTAATGTTCTTGTGCCTTTTTTTGATAATCTTAATTGATTAAGTAAAAAGGAAAAAGATTTTAAAGATTGAAAATTAATTTTAAATATTGTAAAACAGGGTAAACATTTTACTGATGAAGGTAAAGAGTTAATATCTTTAATTGCTGAAAGAATGAATAATAATAGATTATCTACCAATTTATCTAAAGAAATTACTTCTAGCTATTCTCTTATATCTTTAGAAGAAAGAATATTAAAACTTTTATCTAGTCCTTCAAATTATGAAGTAGAACCTGATGGTAAAATATTAATAAAATCTTCAGGTAGATACCTTAAAGGTAGGGGTAATATAGGTGTAAATGTTTTAGATGAAAACGGTGAAATAGTACACAGTTTTGATTCTATAAATGATTGTGCTTTATTTTTTAATGTACATAGTAGAACTATTAATAGAAGATTAGATAACGGTTCTTTAATTGAAATTGATGGTAAAAAATTAGTATTTAAACGATTAGTTTATTTATAAATGTAGGATATCAAAATAATAAAAAAATTCTAGCTAAAGTTACCTGCGATTTTATTCAAAATTATTTTTTGTTTAGGTAAATATGAAAAAAAAGAGAACTGAGAAATCTCTTAAGGCTAAATTGTGAGAGTGAACCTCTTGCTAAAATCATCAAATTGACGGGGAGTCCCTAAAGCAATTTCAACTAAACAAACATGGTAAGATAGTTTGTGGCACAGGTAATAACTCGTGATAAGGTAAAATAGATATTGATTTATGAAAATAAATGGGTAATCCGCAACCAAGCACCGGTGTTATTTTTATATACGGTGTGCAGTTCATCGACTAAACGTTGATTGGTACTATTTTTATGTTTTAGTATTTAAGATATAGTCAAACCTTACTTTAAAGAGTACAGAATAATAAAATACTAAGGAAAAAATTTAAACCTCTCTTTTTGTAATTTATTGTTCGTAAATGGGTAATAATAATGAGCAATTGAAGCCATATTTTACTTAGGGAGAAGGACTCTAACTCATCCTGTTTTGTATAAATTATACAAATGGAAAAAGGAGTAGATTTGTTATCTGCACAGTGCGACAAGAAGCTAATAATTATAATAAGGTTAAATTCCTTCACGAATGATCCTTCGTGTCCCTACCCAGACATGCGTTAGAAGTAATTCTTTGGTATGAAGCTCTGGGGACAATGCTATTAGTTAGGGAAAAAGTTAAGATAAGCGAAAGCGAAGATATGTATGTACGGTCCTGATTTAATAGCTTTTGTTAATGGCTAAGCTAAATTAGCCAACTAAAGCTTGCATAAGTGTGAGGTGTTTGTGCAACCGAAGCCGGGTCTACTTTGTTAAATTAAATAATTTAACAATTATAATGCTCAGGATTAAAGTATCTACCTAAGACTTAATTAAATTTCTATAATTATTGGAACTTGGTAACCCCTATTGTTACCGTAAAATGTTTTTAATATAAAACTCTCAATTACGGAGGTACTCTATAATTATTAAAATTTTATAATAAATTATTTAATAATAAATTAAAAAAAATAAAATTTATATAAAATAAAAAATGAGTATAACAACAAGAGGGGATGAGACAATCGAAAAAGCAAATGCCGCTAAGTAATAGAGCGGATAGGAATTTTTATTCTACTTTGAAAAAAGGCAGACTTCGATATGGGTGATTTAATTATAAAAATAAAAATTATATTGCTTGAGCCGTGTCCCGGGAAACTCGTTCGCACGGTTCTAAATGGGGGAAAAATTTGTAAAAATTTACCTATCATAATTAAATTTAATTTATCATATAGCTAACTTATTGGATTTTTTATCTTTAGGCGAACTATATCCATTTTCATATTTATGTTATTTAAATGTTGGTATTATAAAAAAATCTTTAAATGACGAAAAAAAAAGTTTTGTAAAATTAAATGGTAAAAAACAATTAATTACTAAATCTGAATTAGAAATTATTATTTTAGAATTTAAACAAAAAGCTAAAGATACACACGAAAAAAATGAATTGTCTTCTAGTCATTTGTTAACTTTACGTTCTTTTATTAATGGTATTTTTCAAGCTGAAGGTTCTTTATCTGGACAATTTAATTCAAAAAAAAGTTATAAATTTAATCCTAAATTTTCTATAGGTCAAAATGTAAGTACAGAAAGCTTACAAATTTTTAGTATGATGTGAGCAATATTGGGTTGTAATTTGGTATGAAATATATCAAAAACTCAAACTAATAATTTCCATATTCAATTAGTAAGTACAAATAGAGCTTATATAATATCTACTCTACTTCCTTATTTTTCTTTGGTTTATGGAGAAAAATTTTTTGCACTAAAAAAAATCTTACGCTTAGATGAACTGGCGAAATTGAATACTTTAGCAGCTAAAATTGAAAGTGTTCAATTAGCTTATAGTTTATCTTCGCTAGGAAAAGACCATAGCATTCCTTTAAAAGAAAAACTAGAATTTGTTGTAGGAAAAAATATATCAAGTGAACATGTAAAAACAGCGGGTTTTAATTTTACGGAAAACGTTGTTCCTATGAGTTTAAGCTTTATTTTAGGATTATTTTTAGGTGATGGTAATCTGTATATAAGAATACGTGATAATATCACAGGACTTGCTTTTATACCTAAATTTGAAATTAAACAAAGATACACTGAGACTAATGCATATCTTATGGGATTGGTTTGTAAATTTTTACAAAATAAAGGGATACAAGCCAACCTAAAGGTGGATATACATTATGCTCTTTGTATAGTTGAAGGTATAGATAATGTATGTAATTCTCTTCTTCCTTTATTATATGAACATAAAGAGCTTTTTTTCTGAAAAACATTCCAACTTAATATAACTCAACAATTTGGTAAATTAATTGCTTTAGATAGCCGTAATTTATATCATATAAAATATTTAATTATAAAAACTCTTTATTCGATTGACAATGTCCGAGATTTACCTGTTGAACATTGACTAAAAAGAATAGATGAGATTTTTAAAAATAAAGCTGTAAAAAATATATCTGGGAAATTATATATTTCTCCTGTTAACGATAAAGTCAACAAAACAGGTCAAATAGGTTGAAATGTATTTTTACCAGAATTTTTAAATGTTAAGCCTCGTACTAAATCTTTTTATTTTTCTAGTTTTGGAGATAAAGATACTGCTTTAAAACAAGCAGTATTTTACAGAGATACAGTAATTAATAATTGATTGGAAAGTCAAGGTTACAATATTAACCCTTTAAATGAAACAGAATTGGATTAAATAAAACTATAGTCATTTAAAGAGTGAAGTTCATTTTCTATTTTTATAATACTATTAAAACATAAATACGAATATATTTAAATTGCTTGAGCGCAGTGCAATGAAAGTTGCATGCTACGTTCTTACCGGGGGAAAGCTTGAAAGGGCCTACCTATCGGAATTTGGAAGAGGAATCTACTACGGAAGTTATCAAGCACCAAGAACTCTAACTTGAGTAATTGGAGCGATAATTTTAGTAGCCATGATGGCTATATTAATGTGGCCAATTTGATCTGTGTACAAATATTATATCGATACTAATGTAATTATACTTAGCTTGTTGCCTTTTAATAGAGCTAGAACTAGGGCGATTTTACGTATAGGGCCACATCATAAAGAAGTATTATCCATAATTATTTGTGGTATATTAGGTGATTGATGAGCTGATGAAATTAAAAGCAGCAACAATATACCTAGTGTGCGATTCAATATAGAACAATCTGTAAATAATTCAGCGTATATTCACAGTATTAGCTTAATCTTATTTAATCATGGTTATTGTTCTAGTCAAATACCTAAATTAGTGAAAAAATCTGAAGGTATTAATGATAAACGTAAAAATAAAACTGAAATACGTTTCAATTATAGATTAACATTATTTACATTTACTAGTTTACATTGAATATATGAATCCTTTTATACCAAAGTAAACGGTGTTACTGTAAAAAGAGTACCTGACTGGATAGAAGAATATATAACACCTTTAGGTTTAGCACATTTTATAATGCAAGATGGCTCTCGTAAGATGGCTCAAGGTGTTGTGTTAGCAACTAACAGTTTTACAAAACAAGAATGCTTTTTTTTATCTAAAATATTAAATCGTAAATTCAATTTAAAATCTAGCGTTGTAAAATCTGGGTATGAAAACCAATGAGTGATTAACATACATAAAAGATCAATGGTTACTTTAGCTTCTATTGTATCTCCTTACATTATTCCAGAGATGGAATATAAATTAAAGGGATATATTTAATATTTAGTCACATTCAAAGTCTAATCGTATAGAGTATATGTAAATATATTTGTAAATATACTATTATTTTTGTAAATAACGATTAGGCTATATTAGTGATAACGGTTAAAATTTATAAATTTAGACCGTCGGTTTAATATAAAACCGCGAAAGACTGACTCACTAATAGATGCATGAAATTTGTGTTTAATGTACAGTCTAAAATTTAATACGCGCGTAAAAATTTAATTATTTTTTTTACGCGCTATAATTAATAAACATTTTTATATGTTTTTAATTATAAATTTAAATTTGACAGGATTCTTAGGTTATGTTTTACCTCTATAAGGGGTTTAACTATCAAATTTTGGGAACACCTTAAAGCTTTTGATACCAAATTTATATTTATAAAACATAAAAGAATGAATTCGCTATTCATGTAAGGTAACAAGTCAAAAGATTATTATACATTAAAATAGGTTACCACATATCTAAATCTGAGGATATTTTGGGTGAAATCTCAAAGTGAATCTTGAAAACGAATAACGAGTATATGATAGTTAACACAATTTATCGTTGTGTTTAAGATTTACTCTAACGAGTTTAGAAATAAACTATCAAATCATAAAATTAATATTATTAGAAAAATTAATTATCCATTTGGTTGGATGTAGTAATATGAAGAATAATCACATATTATTGAATTTCAATTTTTAATAATTAAAAAAATTATATGATCGCAGTGTATGGACAAATGTCTAATAATTTAAGTAATTATTTTATGTTTGAAAACTATCAAATTCCGGGGATTTCTTAAAGCTTTTTATCTACCAAATTTACTAATAGAGTAAATGAATGAACTAATATTTCATATAAGGTAATAACGATAAAGATGACTAAAAGGAAAATAGAAAATCGCGGATCTAAATCATAATCATAATATGATTATATAAAAGAGCAACGAATATAAGGTAGTTACATAATATTTTATTTTGTGTTAAGATGTATTCTAATCGCTCTCTAAAGAGAGTATTAAAGCAATAACTTTTTCTAATTTATTAAAACCTTTTATATAAAAGA
Source organism: Drechslerella coelobrocha (assembly GCA_036971555.1). NCBI lineage: Eukaryota > Fungi > Ascomycota > Orbiliomycetes > Orbiliales > Orbiliaceae > Drechslerella > Drechslerella coelobrocha. Next base: position 152,452 of record JAJTUH010000015.1, on the reverse strand, counting down.
ATAAATTTGCTTACCATGGTCTCTATGAGGTGCCACTGTTGACAGTAGTAATAGCAGTGGAAATAAATTTCACTATATGCTGAAAACTTCTTAAACTAGAACAATCAGCAGATTAACTATAAATCTCAGAGACTATACGTGTTATATTCGTTTAAATTAATAGAATAATTAGATAGTCCAATTGTAAAACATAAATAAATTTTTTAAGATTAATGTTAATCTCATGTAAATTTTTCAGTTTTCTTAACAATTAATATATGTTAAGGACCGGGTATGTTTTATAAATTTATGTATTACTAATGTTAAAAATTGTAATACTAATATTGAAGAATTAAAAAAAGAAAGATTAAATATTAGTCCTGAATTTCTTGAGTGATTTGTAGGTTTTTGTGACGCTGAATCTAATTTTCTTATTCGGCTGCGTAAGAATAATGATAATGAAGTAATAGGATTTGAGTTTGTATTTAGAATTGCTTTACATAAAGATGATAAAGATGTTTTAGAGTCAATAAAAACTAGTTTAGGTTGTGGCAGATTTAGTTATGAAAGAGATACTATTGTTTTTACTATATCTCAATTAAAAGATATTGAGAATATATTAATACCAATATTTGAACAATTTCCACTAAATACAAAAAAACATTTAGACTATTTGGCTTTTAAAAAAAGCTTTTTTATGTTTATAGAAAGAAATATAAATTCTTGTAATAAACAAAAAATATATTCAAACATTATCTTATTAAAAGACAGCATGAATGATAAAAGAGTTGTTTTTGATTTACCAGAAGATCATATTAGAATTACAGATAATTATTTAGTTGGATTATTAGAAGGAGACGGTTCATTTTATTTAAATAAAAATGATATGACTGTTCGTTTTTCGTTAGTTACTGCTTTAGAAAATAAATTCTTATTAGAAAAAATAAGAGAATTTTTATTAAACCAATTAGATGAATATTCTTGTATTTTAGGTAGTTCTACTGGTTTAATCAATATCAATGATAAAAAGAAATTAGGAGGTAATAGTAAACCTATTAGCGTATTAGAAATATATCAAATTGATTACATCTGTAATATTTTTATACCTTATTTAGATAATTTACAATTTAGAACTAAAAAACATATGGATTATTTAGATTTTAAAACTATAGCTTTTTTAATTTTTCAGGGGAAACATTTAATAGAAAAAGGTAAAAGCTTAATTATAAAATTAGCTGATTCTATGAATAATTCTAGATTGTCTACAAACTCTAATTCTATTGTACTTGATGATGTTACGAAATCAGAATTAAATGTACTTATAAAATCAGAACCTTTAATTACTGTAGACTCAGAAGGTAGAGCCATGATAATTAGTGAAAAAAAATATATAAGATCTACTTATATTATTAAAGCTACTTTTTTAAATGGTTCTGTTAGTTATTTTACTAACGGGGTTTCTTGTGCTAAATCCTTACATGTAAGTAATAACACTATAACTCAACGATTAAACGATGGTAAACCGGTTAAAAATAAAGACGGATTAATCACAGCTCAAAACATAAAAAGGATTAAAGCTTATTCTTCTTTTTATTAATATCATACCACTAGGTTACATTTTAAAAAATAATTTTTTTTTCTTTACAAAAAGTATTACTAATCTTATGAGTGCTATTCCTTGAGTTGGACAGGACATTGTTGAGTTCATAAAAAATCCTGATCCTCTCATATTCTCTGCGGATTCATTTACAGCAATTTACTTAGCAGGTTTACCTGTGATTGGAACTATAAACTATAAATCGCGTAATGCTAAATTAAATAGATTATCCGAGGCTGAATACCTTTCTATTCCTAAATCCTTTTTAGGGTTTTTAATAGGATTTATAGATGGAGATGGCTATATTGGAATTAAAAAAAATTATAATGATTCTATACAGGTTCATTTAACCATTTCTATTCATTTAGATGATATCACTTCATTAAATTATATTCAATCTGTATTAAAAATCGGTAAAATATATTCTTATCCTAATCGAAAAAGTCCTACAGTTAGATTAATATTTTCTAAATCAGAGTTGCAAGAAGTATTATTTCCTTTATTTTTACATCATGAATTTTTTTTCTTAACTAATACCAGAAGAGCACAATATAATATGGCAATGTATATTTTTAATAATAATATAAAAAAATATTCAGAATTACCTTCAGTTGCTCCAGTAATTAAAGAACTTCCTACAAAAGCTTTAGAATATGCAAATTTGCCTTTTTTTAAAGATTGAATAGTAGGATTTGCCTGTACCGAGGGTTCATTTTTAATGAAAAAAAACAATGATGGTTGTTTTCAAATTAAACAGAGATTACATCTGTTATTATTTGAAGCTTTTAAATTAGTATTTAATACTACCCGAAAAATTACTGTTGATAAAGAATTATATGCGCAATTTGGTGTTAGTTCTAAATCTGACATACAGAATGTTATAAACTTTTTTTCTTTTTCCGGTTATCATCCTATAATTGGACTTAAAAATATTCAGTATTCAGGTTGATTAGATAAATTACGTAATTCTGAGCGTTATAAAAATCTTAAATTTCCGGTTTAGTTTAGTTATTTTTTATAAAAATGCGCCATTTTTAGTAAATTGCTCGCTTTATATTTAAGTAAAAATATATTAGCATTTAAAAATTATTCAGAGCTCCATTAAGCGCAGTAATGCCATAATGTTAATGAGGTAAATTGCAGGGACATTTTAATTAATATCTCCTAAATTAATATAATTTGCAGCGAAGATTTGATAGGGTATTTTAATTAACATCAAATAACGTTCAACGACTATCCAGTGTGTGATAATACCCACAATAATCTGGACATAGATGAAATCCTCACAGCCTTATTTAACTTAAGTTATTTATATATAGATATGTAAAAATATATAAAAAGGCAGAAGATATAGTCTTCCAAGTAATGAAAATTACTCTAGGATTTAATATAAAAAATCGGAATCATTTGAGGAGGTTTTTCCGTTAACAATGCTACATTAAATAGATTCTTTGCTTTACATTTTGTTTTACCTTTTGTTCTTGCAATTTTAGTGTTAATGCATTTAATCAGTTTACATGAGACGGCGGGATCAAGTAATCCTATTGGTGTATCAAGTAATCCTTCTAGAGTAAACATGGGACCTTATTACCTATTTAAAGATTTAATTACTTTATTCTTATTCATATGAATATTATCTTTATTTGTTTATTTTATGCCAAATGCTCTAGGAGATAGCGAAAATTATGTACCTGCAAATCCAATGCAAACTCCGGCCGCTATTGTGCCTGAGTGATAAAGATGTCACTTAATTATATTTTACTATATGCTGGGAGACCTTATTTAAATAAGATTATCAGCAGGAAATTCTAAAATATATGGTCGTTATAATTAAACATATGAAATATTTTAGTGTATCCTCAGAGACAATACGTGAAACAATTTAAATCATTATTATATTTAAAAACAACTATAAATATTAAGTAGATTAAATTGAAGATCTGGTCCAATCATAACATAAATGTTATGTTAATTATTTTGATCTTATTCCTGAATTATTCTTTGCTTTTAATCTGGGATTACCTATTCGTTCTACAAAAGGAATTAAACGTTTATCTCCTTCTGAAAGAGCTTTAATTATATTACCAGATGAAATAAAAGAAATTTTAGTAGGGATTTTATTAGGAGACGCCCACATAGTACGAAGATCATCTACTGGTAATTCTAGATTGGTTTATGCTCAAACGGCTGTAGCACATAAAGAATATTTTGATTATGTATTAAGTTTTTTCTTACCTTTCTGTGCTAAAGATTATATTCCACAATCTAGAATAGTTAGAGATAATAGAACAAAAAAAACATATAGTGCTATATCTTTTACAACTATGCAACTTCCTTGTTTTAATGAATTTAGAGAAATGTTTTATGTATTAAATGTGAAAATAGTTCCTCATAATATTTACGAGTTATTAACTCCTAGAGGTTTAGCTTTTTGATAGTGAGGAAATATTCTAAATTACATTTCTATAAAGCCACTTTTTACTATTATAATATTATTAATTACTTAAAAAAATAAAACAAGGTTGAAAGGTCGTCCCTACTTTCTTTTTTTAAAGAAAGTACTTTTATTAAATGAAAGTAATAATAAGGTTAACAGTTATTATAGCTTATTTATATAATAATAATGTATATTATAATTTTGTTATTTTTAAGACGTGCTTATAAATTGCACACATCTAAGAATTATTGCCTCCTGTAAGAGGGCGGTATGTTCTTGTTAACTTTAAAGAGATAAATAGTTTTTTTTTGATCTTTTTAGTGGTGATCTTAACTGTTTAGCATTTATACCCATTGTTTCATATAATGATGCTCTTTCGCATAAAAAAATAGCCATTTTAGATAATAAGGGGAAATCGGGAATATACCGTTGAACTCATTTAGATTCAAATAAGTCTTATATAGGTAGTAGTCTAAATTTAGGAATAAGATTTATAAATTATTTTAATATTTCTTTTATTTCTCATGTTACCCGAAAGAGTATGGTTATTAATAAAGCTCTTTTAAAATATGGATATTCAAATTTTAAGTTAGAAATTCTTGAGTATTGTGATCCTAAAGAGTTAGCGAAGAGAGAGCAATATTATATAGATCTTGTATCCCCTGAATATAATGTTTTAAAAACTGCTTATTCGTCTTTAGGTTATAAACATTCTGAAAATACATTACTAAAAGTACGTAATAATCTTGAGAAATTAAATTTAAGTAAATCTCTTAAGGTAAAGGTTACTAATTTAGAAACAAATGTATCTATAGAATATTCTTCTATTAGAGAAGCTGCCAAAAATCTTAATACTAATAAAAACACTTTAACAAATTATATTCTTAAATCTAAACCTTTTAAAGATATATATAAGTTAGAATGTAATTTATCTGAATCTATTTATGATTCAAATTATTTAAATCATCCTAATTCAAAAAAAATTGAAGTTATTGATTTAGAATTAAATACAGTTACTGTGTATCCTTCTATACGTGCTGTAGGTAGAGCTTTAAATATAGGATATAGTTCAATCGGAAAATATTTGGAGCGTAACCAGAAAAGCCCGTATAAGGGAAGATATATATTTAAAATATTATCTAATTAGGTAGTAGGCACGGTAGCGGAATGCATATAGGTGTTTATGCATATACTAATACTGATGTAGATAAACTAATGTTCACATTACAAGATAAATTTAATATTAAATGCTCTATTCATTATAACAAGGATAAAAAACCCCGTATTTATATATTTAAAGAATCAATGGATACTTTAATAAATTTAGTTAAACCTTATTTTACTAAAGAAATGTTATATAAATTGGGACTATAAAGCTGTTACTTTTTCCTTGCTTAATTAATGAAGGATTAGTTCAACTTAAATTTATTGATCTTTTACCATTCTATGCAATTCTTCGTTCAATTCCTAACAAGCTAAATTTATCCTAATGGTTTGTCTAAATCACTATTTAATGCTGGAAAGTTTTAATTTATTAATTTAATATTTTATTAATAATCAGCAGGAAATCGTTGAGACCACTCAGTGGTTTCCCTAGAGACTATACATAGTGTTGCTTAGCTGTGCATAAACTTACAATAAATATTAAAGAATCAGCATGCTAAGTAAGATATAGTCCAAAATTAAGGATTAGAATTTATCTGTATATTATTACTTTTTATTATTAACTATTTGTTTTTTTATGCTATTGCTGATTCTCTTTCTTCAACAGAAGGTTATATGGATAATATTAAATTATCTAAACTTGAAGTAAAATCATATTTAGATAAAGCTATTTCTGATTATGTGCCAAATGAAAATGAAGACTCAGAAGCATTTCGCCATTTAGCTAATGGGTTTTTTCAATCAGAGGGTACAATTTCAGCTCGTTTAAAAGCTAATTCTGTAGCTCCTATTATTACATTAGGTCAAAATCTAAATAAGGAGAGTTTAAAATTCTTTGTTAAATTGTAGCATGAATTAGGTAAATCTGGTTCATTATCACTTACACTCTCACAGTCTAATCAATGGGTTATTCGACTTACTACTGAAAGCTGAAAAGATAGTTTAACTATATATGCTAATTATTTTAATAGCCTATACGGAGAAAAATTTATAGCTTTACAAAAACTTAGTTTAATACGTTCATTAATGCAATTTAAAGATAATGATTCACGTACTCAATTAATTAAATTAGTATATTCACTTGCTATTTCTGGTAACAACCGTTTATTATCTTTAGAAGATCAACTATCATTATGAAATTTACCATATGATGGTACTCCAGAACCTATTGCTAAATTTGAAGATAATACATCATTACCTAATTTTCCATATATATTAGGATTTTTATTAGGTGATGGTAGTTTATTTATTAGAATTCGTTTAGTAGAAAATTCTTTACGGTTAATTCCTGTTTTATTTTTACCTCAAAAATCTATGCAGTCAAACAAGCATTTTTTCAATATTTTAAATCGTTACTTTAAAACTTTAAACATAACAAGTTCTATTGTTAATAATAATCAAGGTATGACAGTACTTAGCGTAGAGGGTATTAATAATATATTGGTAAAATTAGTTCCTTTATTCAAAGAATATTCTCACTTTGGTTATTGAAAATCGGATAAAATCCAATTATTGTTAAATTTTGCACGTTATATTTCTTCTGGTGTTCATTTAACACGTCAAGGGTTAATAGCTACTTTAAAAATAATATACTCTTATTCACATGCTAGAGAGTATACGTTAGAATATTGAATAGATTTGGCTAATAAATATTTTAATATTATTGATCAAGGTTATAAATCAGGAAATCACTTAATTGAACCATTTAATGGTAGAGGTGATTATGCTGGGGTACAAATTGGTTGACGTGTTGCATTTCCTGCTAAATTTACACCTAAAGTACCTTTAAAATATTTTAATTTTACTAGACACGGTTCTTCTGCTGCATTGGCCTTAGAAGCTGCAATAAAATATCGTAATTTATTAATTTTATCACGTTTAAATATGCTAAATTCCCCTTAATTTACAGATTAGGAGTTATTGCAATGTTTGGAGCTATCTTTGCCATTTTAACTTTACCTTACTTTGATTTATCTAAATTAAGAGGTTTCCCGTTTAAACCTACATCAAAAATTATCTTTTGAATGTTTGTAGCCAATTTTATAATTTTAATTGTATTAGGTGCTAAACATGTAGAAGCTCCATTTATTATTGTTGGACAATGTATGACTTTCCTTTACTTTGCCTGATATTTTTATTTAATCCCTTTAACTAGTCTAGTAGAGGATCTTTTATCTGCTATTGGTTTAGCAGGAAAAACGTCTAAACCTGAGTCTTCTCCTCTTAGTCCCTCATCTATTTCGAAATTTTTAGATAAAAAAGGAGGCTATGCCGGAAAATTTTAATACTAAACTATTGAATATAATTGCTGCTTGCTCTTATATAATACGATTATAGATGTTGTTCAAAATTTAATTTAATTAACGATACCCAATAATCTAAGTTTAAATACTTAAAAAAAAATTTTTTTTTATTGGACGCATAAGATTTTCCCTAATTTTATAGTGAGGGCCTCGGGTAAGCTGCAGCCTCCCACTATAAAGTAGCGCCAGCCTAGTTGGCCGCTTATAGTATTATTATTTTAAAAAAATAAAATAATTAGTATAAAATACTATATAATTAAACCTTTGTTGTTACTATTCAACCTTAGTTGTTATTCCTATTTAACGTATATTTTAACGTAAAGTTTTTTAATTTGGTGGTATCGAAGGTAACTGGGTTTACCATCTCAAAGAGATGATTTCCCCCTAGGATTTGGTGCAAAACAGTAGGTGATTCAGTGCCACGTTGCGCCTGCTGGTTCACCATCGCGCACTAGCAAAGCCGCGTGCGCTATGGTGAACCTATTATTTTTAAAGCCTCCCATTAAAAGATTCGTGTGCGTAGATTTAGGACAACCATCAGAAGGCCTAAATTTAGTAATGTGTATTTATGAATAAATTTAAAATTTATTCATAAATATACAGTTTGTAAGATTAGTCATTAAAATATTAAGATTATTACTAAAACTTAAACATGTTTAATTTTAGCTTCTCCAAGAGTGAGTTTAGTACTATTAATTTGGTTTTACGTTATAAATTTATTTCCCATATTTGTTATTTTTAACAAAATGGAATTTTTCATAAATTTTTATAATATATTTGCTGTTCATGCCGAACCTACCGTTTATTTTATTATTTGATTAAATATAGTTAATATAGCTAGCATAATACTAGGTATTGAAAATAATCAAACTATTAATATATTTTTAGATTTATTAATACATAAATCAAGTAAAAAAAAAATATATTCTAATTTAATACTTACATTTGCATTAAATCCGCAATTAGAGTCGAAGCGTGCGTGTAGCGTGCGTTTGAACCATCGCCCATCTATGACAGACATTAGGCTTAGCCCGCTTTGTTTTAATCCGTTTTTCGCCCGAAAATATTTTTCTAATAGTACCAATTTATTAACAGAAGATTTATCTTGAGCACCTTTTCAAAGCTGTGACGATTATGAAATATCTGATACAATGAAAGATAAAGGTAAAATGAGATCTTCAGAGTATAATGAGAATAACAATGTTATAAGCACTGCTGCCATAGAAAATGGAGAAAGTAGTAAAAGTATATTATTTCAAGAAGAGTATGGTGAGTATAACAATGTTATAAGCACTGCTGCTGTAAAAAATGGAGAAAGTAGTAAAAGTATATTATCTCAAGAAAATTCAAATTTAGAGGATCTTTCTTGAGGACCTTTTCAATCCTGTAGTAATTCTGAATTATGTGATATATTTGAGTTAGAAGAATTAGAAGATTCAAATATTGATGATACTGAAAATAATTCTATTAATCCTACTACTTTAAATAATGATATAACTGACGATAATAATATAGTAAATATTACATCAGATCAAAGAATTATAGGTAAAAGGTGACAATGGGTGTACACACACAAGGAAAATTTAATTACGGGGGAAAAGGTATTAGAAAAGTTTAAACTTGAGTATAATGTATATGAGCCTAGAATGAGGGAATATTCATATAATGATATACCAGAATCTAGATCATATACTCCTTTGGGTAGTGATAATAATAGTAGTGATAGTGGTTTAATGCCGGATGATTTTGGAACAGTAGTTGAAAAGGTTATAAAATTAGGAAATGGAATTATTCAGGAAGATTTAAAGGGAGACAGAAATTTTAGCCCATTAAGTGAGGATCCTCGAGCAAGAGAACACCTTTATACTATTAGAAATAGATTATCTACAGGTCAAGAATTATTAAGAGATGCTGCTTATAATGCTATAGATGCTTGAAATAGTGAAGATCAGGAAAATTTTGATAAGTATTTCGATGATATAAATCATCAATATGAAATATATCTTAGAATGCGATTAGATTATAAAAATCTGATGAATGGAATTCAAATAGTAGAGGAAAGTACAGAAGATCAAAATTTAGTAAGATATAGATATCCTATATTTTATGAGCCACGTGAGGGGGATATAGGTTGATTCCCAGATTCATGAAATTTATCGATAAATATTCAAAATTCTACGGAAAATAATCAAGAAAATAACTCTTCAAATTCATTGAATTTCGTAGATGATCTACAAAATGTTGAAAATTCAAACAGAGATGTAGATGAGACCACGGAGTTATTTGAAAATATGGATTATGAGAATGAGGAATATAATCTAGATCCCTCTGATTTAGAAGAATTCTCTCCTTCGCTTATAGAATCTAATTCAACTATTAGTAATATTAATAATGATACTACAATTAATAATTATTCATTTACAAATGAATTTGATTTTTGGGAGGAATCCGACTTTAGTTTAGATTATATAATGCAAAATTTTAATTTAATTTTTTTTGCTTGTAGAATAGGATATCTTTGATATTTTAATCCTATTTTTAGATTAATGTATTCACCATTACAAATTCTTAATCAAACTAAA
>JAJTUH010000015.1:69237-142341 GCA_036971555.1 Drechslerella coelobrocha | reverse complement strand
TTTTATCTATCGTTTTAGATAAAGGCTTTTATTATATGACTTTAATTGCAAGAATCACAAATGTAGTAGGTGCTAGTAACTATTTATTAAGAATAAAATCAAATGATATAAATAAGCTATTACTGCCTATGTCTAGCCCTATTTAATATTGCTTATTGCAGGGAGGGGAGGGGAATTAATTAAAAATAATATTAAATTTACTTGTTCCTAATATTTAATTATTTGACTTTAGGTTTCGTTACTTTATTAATAAAGTTAAATTTTTTGAAACCATTTATGTAATATAAAGAATTCTTTTTCAAGATTAAATAAATTTTTATAAATAAATTAATAATAACGATTTAAAAATAAGAAATAACCACTTACTTTAGCTCCAATTTGACCTAATTTCAAATAAAAATATTTGTGTAAAAAATTAATATATAATTAATTTTAACTAAAAACAAAATTTTCATTTAAATTATTTAAAAAATCAATTCCCAAATTTTAATTAATTTTTAATATAATGAGGGAGCTAGGACCTTCGCAATTGATTGTATCGTAGCACGAGGCTAAAAGGTTAAACTGTAGGCATCGTGAAGTTTACAATGAAAAAATTATTCAATTTTAAATTATATAAAATTCAATTTAAAATTTCTCATTGTTTATAGTCTAGAAAATAATAAATAATGAACTTGTCCCTGTTACTGTTCTTGGTTGGTGTATTTGGTTTTGTATTAAATAGAAAAAATATAATATTAATGTTAATTTCAATAGAAATAATGTTATTATCTATTACATACTTAATATTGATAAATTCTTTTAATTTTGGCGATATAGTTGGACAGATTTTTGCTGTCTATATAATAGCTTTAGCTGGTGCAGAATCGGCTGTAGGATTAGGAATGTTGGTAGCATATTATCGATTTAGAGGTACTATCGTAATAGAATCTAATAATCCAGTAGCTGTTTATATTAATTATAATCATGATACATCTGTAAAAAAAGATGTAAAAAAAATACAAATTAAAAATTATTCAATTTCTAATATCTTTGGCGTTACTGAGCCTAGATTAAGCGAAAAAAATTATAAATTAAGATATAAATAATGTATTTATTAATAATAATTTTACCTTTATTAGGGTCAAAGCAGCAAAATTATTTAAACTTATACGATAAATTTAATCGTAGCAGTGTAAATAAAACTATATATTTCAATAAAAATTATTCTACAAATTCGCTTAATATAGAAAAATTAGACCCTTATTTCATATCTGGTTTCATAGATGCAGAGGGATCTTTTATATTAAGTTTTAGCGAAGATTCAAAAAGTAAAACATCGCTAAAGCGATGTTCTCAGTTTTCGATCGGACTTCATGAAAAAGATAAAGTTATTTTAGAAGCAATTCAAAATTCGCTTGGAGGTATTGGATCTATTACAAAACATAGCGAAGATGCCGTTAAATTAAAGATTTCATCAACTAAAAGACGTATTAGTTTTGATAAATTTTTTAGAAAAATTCAATCTTATTACACAAAAATATGCAGATTTTCTTTTATTTAAACAAGCGTTTGAACTTTTTAAATCTAAAGATCATTTAACTTTGGAAGGGATATTAAAACTTGTAGCGATCAGAGCTTCTATGAATCGGGGATTGACAGATAATTTAAAAGCTGCTTTCCCTGATGTTAAACCTGTAAAAAGACCAGAAGTTACAAATCAGGAAATAAAAGATCCTCAATGGGTAGCGGGTTTTGTCACAGGTGAAGGTTGTTTTTCTATTAGCATTGTAAAAGATAAAAACTATAAACTTAAAGAATCTGTTCAATTAAGATTTTTAGTTACTCAACATAAACGAGACGAACAATTAATTATAAATTTAACAAAACTTTTAGGTTGTGGTAAAATTTATCCAAACGGAAGTGCATTTGATTGTAGAGTTAACAAATTTTCTGATATCATAGAAAAAATAATACCATTCTTTGAAAAAAATTCGGTCGTAGGAGATAAATTTCTAGATTTTGTATACTTTGAACGAGTCGCTAAATTAATGAAGAATAAAGCTCATCTTACAAAAGAAGGATTAGAAGAAATTAAAGGTCTAACAAAAAATAGTCGTCGTGATTCCGCGACTGCTCATTCAATAACCAATCCTAGATTAAGCGAAAATAATAATAATAAAAAAGATATATAGTGTATATTTTAATAATAATTTTACCTTTATTAGGGTAAAGGCTAGGCCCCATTGCGTTACGTACAATGAATAAAACAAGGTTAATTTCAAAGAAGTTTTTTTTAAGCAATTTGAAGCGAAGTTTATTTAGTTTTTGTGATTGAAAAAAGTAAATAAAAACGTTCAACGACTAAAAAGTGAATAACGATCTAAATACCTTGCGTATAAAAATTTTTACATTATATTTTGGTAAAAACATGTCTTTAATAAATTAAACAATCGGTATATACTAGTTTTGTACTGCTATTTGAAAAATAATGTAAAAGGGTGTATTAGCGAGAGATGTTGGTGTGTTTAATAAACTTACAGCTTATAAATATAAAAAAAAAATAATTAATACGAAGACATAGTCTGAGCCATTTTGTAAAAAATGGAAACAAAAGATAAAAAGCGACGTAGCGCGCTTTCGTGACTCTGTTGCATAGGGTGCACCTACAAAGGGATGCCCCGCTTTTGAATAAACACATCTGCAATATTATCCGGGCTTTTTGGTAGAAAAATTGGAGTTAGTGGATCACAAATAATAACAATTACTTTAGTTATTATAACAACATTATTAGCAATTGTAGCTTACATTGAAGTAGGTCTTAATAACATTCCTGCTGGTTGATTATATGAGTCTGAATCACGGGAAAAATTATCAAATTCCGGGGAAATCCTAAATCTTATGATATCAAGTTATACTCGAAAGATTATATACGGATGAACTAATTATTCATGTCAGGTAATAAGCCAAAAGATATTTAATAAAATAAGGGATAATCACGGATCTAAGTTAGATTTTTATATAAAATCTATAAAAGAACAATGTATAAATGGTAATTATAGTTTTTTTTCAAAACATTTAAGATATATACTAATGTATTTCGAAAGAAATTCTCAGGTCAAAATGTTCTCTAATCAAATAATTAAATAATACCCGGGCGCCCCGTATAACGTGCGTTGGGTCATAGGACGTAATCGGCCTTATTCTACTGTGGTCACACATTTACAATTTAATCCTTATTTATTATATTCTAATTTAATTACTAGGTTTGTTGACGGTGAAGATTCATTTATGATCAATTTTTAAAAAAATTCTACATCTAAAACAGGATGAAGAGTATTAGCTAGATTTGCAATTAAATTACATAAAAAAGATATAGCAGTTCTAGAACAAATAAAAGCTTATTTAGGGGTGGGTAATATAACAATAGATAAAAACATTGCACAATATGTTGTTACTTCCATTAAAGATTTAACTAATATAATAATCCCGCATTTTGAAAAATTCCCCTTAATTACTCAGAAGCGCGCGGATTTTGAATTATTAAAATTAGCTATTGATTTAATTAATTGTAAGGAACATTTAACTATTGAAGGATTATTAAAAATTGTTGCAATAAAATCATCATTAAATTTAGGTTTATCTGATGAATTAAAAACATCTTTTCCAGAAATTATTCCGGTTAAAAACTATTATTCAAAATCAAAAAATTCTCGATCCATATTGATTAACTGGTTTTACGTCCGGAAAAGGATGTTTTCTAGTTAGTATTTTTAAATCAAATTCAACAAAAACAGGAGAAGCTGTTAAATTAATATTTTAATTAACTCAACACATTAGAGATGAACAATTAGTAAATAGTTTTGTTGAATATTTTAACTGTGGTCATGTTCAAAAATATCAGGAAGCTATAGATTTTAGAATAATCAAATTTGGCGACATAAAAAATAAAGTTATTCCTTTTTTTGATAAGTATAATATAGCAGGGGGTAAAATATCAGGATTACCAGTTGAATTAATGAATAATGATCGTCACTTGACGTCAGAAGGGTTAGAAATTATTCGTAAGATTAAGAGAAAAATGAATAGAGGAAGAGATGAAATTGTGTAACTACTTTTATAAAATTATTTGAATTGAAATTTTGATTTACATGGTGTCAATTCAACTTTTCCGTTGAGTTGATTCAGAATCTTTAAATATACATTGAGCCTTTCACTTTGACTCATTAACAGTGTCAATGCTCTTACCTGTTCTAATAGTATCTTCTTTGGTTCACATTTATTCTGTTAGTTACATGTCAGGTGATCCTCTATGTGTTTTAGGCGGCGGGGCCAATAAATTTTTAATGGGGGTAAATTGTCTAATTCCAGAAAACCTCTAAAGTTTATGGTATCAAATCTTAGTTGAAAGACTTTAGGTGGCTGAAATAATTATTCAGGTAAGGTAATAAACTATAAAATGATTAAAAATGAAATGAGCAATCGTGGATCTAAGTCAGATTTTATTAATATAAAATCTGCAAAAGAGCAACTAGTATGCAATAATTGATGCATTAAGCGATTAATGTATTTAAGACGTACTTTAATGGATTTCGAAAGAAATTATCAAGTCAAATCTCTTTTTAAACAATTAAACTTAAAAAAATTTTCTACTCTTAATCTTTCTCCTCTTCCTTGGTTTTGATCTGGTTTTATAGACGCTGAAGGTTCATTTTTTATATTAGTAAATAAAAAAGAAAAAAGAAAATTAGGTTGAGAGGTTCAAACAAAATTTCAAATAGGCTTACATCTACGTGATTTTGAATTATTATTAAATCTAAAACAGTATTTGGGTGATATTGGTTCAATACATAAAGACCTTAAACGAAATAGAGTTATTTATTCAATTGATTCAATCAAAGATTTAAATAAACTTATGCTTCATTTTGAAAAATATCCACTATTAACCCAAAAAGCGGGAGATTTATTTTTATTCAATCAAGCATTAATACTTATAAATAATAAAGTCCATCTTACTCATGAAGGTTTATCTAAAATTGTTAATATAAAAGCATCGATGAATTTAGGTTTATCTAATAAATTGAAATCTGAGTTTAATGAGTTTATTCCAGTTGAAAGACCAATTATTAATACTGAAAACATACCTGACCCTAACTGGATTGCAGGTTTTGTTAGTGGTGAAAATAATTTTAGTGTTCTTATGGTCAATTCGAAAAGTAAATTAGGAAAACGGGTACAATTAAGATTTAGAGTAACTCAACATGAAAGGGATTTAAAATTATTGGAGCTTATAATTAAATATTTAGGAACAGGTAGTATTTATAAATATCCTAATGAACCTGCTGTTTGTTTAACAATAGTAAATTTTGCTGATATTACTAATATAATAATTCCTTTATTTAACAAAAATCCTTTGGCTGGTGTAAAGTTATATGATTATCTAGATTGGTGTAAAATTCATAAATTAATGCTTGAAGGCTCACATTTAACAGAGGAGGGTATTGAATTAATTCAAAAGATTAAGTCTGAAATGAACGAAGGAAGAAAATTTAAATAATGTTTAATTGCTTAATAAATTTGATCAAAATACATAATCAAAGGTTCTTTAGCTATTTAAGCCTTTTCACGTTCATGATGGTAGTTCTTGTTACTGCAGATAATTACTTACTTATGTTTGTTGGTTGAGAAGGTGTTGGGGTTTGTTCTTATCTTTTAGTAAATTTTTGATATACTAGAATAGCCGCAAACCAAAGCTCTATTTCTGCATTATTAACAAATCGTGTGGGTGATTGTTTCTTAACAATAGGAATGTTTGCAATGTTATTCGCATTTGGTAATTGAGGAGATATATTAATATGGAATTTTTTTTTTGTGTCTCAGCCTAAATTTATAAGTAAAAATCATAATAATTATTTTATCAATAAAGTTAGAAAAAATTCTAATTTATCATTTAACATAGGACCTTACTTAGCAGGGTTAATAGAAGCCGACGGTTATATAGGAGTGCATGATAAAAAGACTAAAACTAAAAAGTATCGTCCTCGTATAGAAATAGTATTTAATAAAGCTGATAAACCTTTAGCTGAAAAATTGTCTACAGTTCTTCAAGTAGGAAATATAAGACCTTACTCAGGATATGTTAAATGAGAAATTTTAGCAAAACTAGAAGTATTAAAAATATTTAATTAATGGTTATATGCGAACACCTAAAATTGAAGCATTGTATAAAGCTATAAATTGAATAAATGAAAATGATAAGAGTTCTATAGATTGTTTAGGTTTAGATTTATCTCTTATAGATAGTAATAGTTGATTAGCAGGGTTTTCGTATGGTGATGGTAACTTTTCTATTACTTTATCTGATCGTAAAGATAGAGTAAGAAAATTTGTATAAACATTTTTTCGTGTAGAAGTAAAACAAAATTACTCGAAAGAAGTTGCAAGTGACCAAGGAGGTGGTAGTTATTTTAATATATTAACTAAAATTACTGTATATTTTACTGTAAACCTTTATACTAGAACTAGAATTAAGGGAGATAAAGTGTTTTATGCATTTATGGCTATATCTCATAATTCTAGAAGTCATGAGATAGTTCGTAGTTATTTTGATAAATTCCCGTTGTATTCTTCAGCTCAATATTGAGCTGCTTATAAAGATTGGTGTACTGTTCTGGATTTATTAAAATTTCAAAAAAAAAATTAACTCAAGACGTTATTGATAAAATAAAAGCCATTGGACTACAGTCCAATGGTAAACGAAAACATTTTGATTTCTCACATTTAAATTCCATACCCAGAAAGTTGCCGTAAGCAATAGTAATATTGCTTTTATATTATAACTATATGCGGAAAATTCCTAAAGTCTTTTTATAAGACTTTATGAAAACTTTATAAAAAGGTATATAATAATATTATTATATACCCGTTAAAAATAAGTAAAGCGTACATAAACTTAAAGATTAAAAAGAATATATTTATAATAATAAAATGGGCAATCCGCCGGAAATTAAATTAATTACTGTAAATAATTTAGTAAAAAAATGTATTGCTAAATATAAATATTTATTAGTGTTTACAATTTGTAATTAACACGAGCTCCTTAGAGACTACACGTTATACACCCGATATTACTATGGGGTGAAGATATAGTCCAATATATAACTGAAAGGTTATATTAAATTGAACATTGATTATTCAACTGTATTTTCCTTAGCACCATATATTAGTGAAAATGTTGTAATTTTAATATGTATTTGTTTATTAATTGGTGCGATGGCTAAAAGTTCTCAGTTGGGTCAAAGAAAGGCCCAAATAGGTTCAAATTTTGCTTCATGTCCTAGGTTTCTAGTTAGTACACATCGACAGAAAAAATTTATCTTTATACACAGCTTGATATATGCTGAAAAACGCTCAAATGCCTTAAGATCTTTAGGTTTTATAAACTTGCATAATGTAACCTTATTCTCTTCATATAATAAATTTGGAGCTCTTAAATTAAAAAGAGAATTTAGACATTATAGTACTGATTTAACTATTTGAGGTGAAAATTTAACATCGGCGATAGGGAAAAAATTTAATAAAAATGAAATAGAAAATATTAAATTACCTTATCATATTAAAGGAATTATAATTGGATTAATAATTTGTGATACAAAATTAAACTATTCTAGTGCTAAAGCCAAAAATGTGCGGTTAAAAATAAAACAATCTTTAGATAATTCTAAATATCTTTGATTTGTATTTTTTCAAATATCACACTATTGTTCTAGTTATCCTATTTATTATATTGGCTCTAAAACAAAACTTAATAATTATATGGAAATACAAACTAGGTCTTTAGTTTGTTTTACAGAATTATATCATACTTTCTATAAAAATGAAATAAAAATAATTCCTAAAAATATTTTTGATCTTTTAAGTCCAATAGCATTAGCTTATTGAGTAATGGGGGGATATGGAAATTTTACAAAATCAGGTTTAATTTTATATTCATATTCATATAATTATACTGATGTCGTAATATTATTAAATGTATTAATCATAAAATATAGATTAACGTGTAGATTAATTAATAGTAATGGTAAACCTACAATATTAATACCAGCAGAATATTTAGGTTGTCTAAGAAAAATTATTATAACCTATTTAATACCTGGAATATTTAATGGAATTTCACAAAATGTTTCTAATGCCTCAAATAATAATTTAAACTTGGAATATCTTAAAGAACAAGGGGTCAATCAGCAGGGAATAATATCAATTCAACCTATCGACAATCATACTAATAATGAATTTAATGAAAATATAAATATGCTAAATAATATTAGTTTTGATCATAATATATTAAATCGTTATAATAAAAATTTCTTAGAATGATTTATTGGATTTAGTGAAGGTGACGGTTCATTTGTTATTTCAAAAGGAGGTAAAAATGTATATAGTATTCACTTACATATTGTTGATTTGCCTTTATTATACGAAATAAAAGCTCAACTAAATATGGGAAATATTTATTCAAATGCTAAATCTGCATATTTATTTATTAAAAGCAAAGATGAGATAAAAACACTTATTGAGATATTTAATGGGAATTTAGTTTTACATAAACGTAAATTACAATTTGATAAATGAGCATTAAACTTCAAAAATAAGTATAACTTAAATTTTGATATAAAATCTAATAAAATTAATCCTACTTTAACTGATAGTTGATTAGCTGGTTTTATTGACGCTGAAGGATCATTTATTGTTACATTTAGTAAAACCAAAATTACACAACGGTTTGTTTTGGTGCAAAAAGATGCAGAATTAGAATTTTTATATATAAGTAAATTAATTAATGGGTATACTGAAAAAAATAAAATTTATGATCGTGTTGTTGTAAATTATTCAAAAATGAATACTGTTATTGATTATTTATCTTCTCATAAATTAATCTCAATAAAAGCTAAATCTCTTGAAAAATGATTGGAAATTTATAAAATTAGAAAAAATAAAGTTGTTTTAAATGAAAATGATTATAAATTATTAAAAAAAAAGGCAAATTTAATTAATTCTTTAAGAAAAATAAATGAATAATAAATTACTCTAATTTTATTCAATTCTCGATAGTTCTGAAAAAAAATTATAAACCCTCAGAGATTATACTCAAGCTAATAGTTATTTTAAAAATAACATTAAAGATATAATCCAAAATTTAATTTTATTTAAAATTATATTTTGCTTCACGTTTGACTTCCTATGGCGATGGAAGGTCCTACTCCAGTTTCTGCGCTGATTCATGCTGCAACCATGGTAACATATAAACGTTTTTTAAGTTCTAAAATAAATGGAAAACTACATCCTTGATTTGTTACAGGGTTTACCGATGGAGAAGGTAGTTTTTCTATTCGTTTAAGAAAATGTGCCAATAAATTTGGATATCAGGTAAGTATTGTATATTCTTTATGTGCTGAAGCAAATTCTTTAAATTTAAAATTATTAGAAAAAGTTAAGGAATATTTTGAAGGAGTAGGTTCAATTAGTAAATCTTGCAATATGTATTACTATGAAATATCTTCTGTGAAATCACTTGTTTACGTTATAAGTCATTTCGAAAAATATCCTCTTCAAACTACTAAATATGTTTATTATAAATTATGATGTCAAGTTATGGGTATTATTGAAAAAAAAAACATTTAACTCTTTTAGGTTTTTATAAAATATTATCTATAAAATCTGTGTTCCCTAAAGGGTTATCAGTAGTTATTAGAAGTTTATTCTAAAAAATTTATACCTATTGTTAAACCTGTGTTTGAGCCTAGCAATAGATTATTAGATCATAATTGAATAGCGGGATTTACACAGGCCGATGGTACATTTGGATTAAACTATACTAAAGCGCCAAAAATGAGATTGGGATTCACATGTCAACCGCAATTTCGTATTACTCAACACGAGCGTGTTTTAATGGTTTTAAAAAGAATTATAGAATCAATGGGTTGTGGTACCGTAGTAAAACGCGGGAGTGGTAGAGACAGATATAGTATATCTGTTGCTAATATTACGGATTTAACTAATATTGTAATACCTTTATTTGAAAAAAATCCTATTTATGAGGCAAAAAATCAAGATTTTTTAGATTTTTGTAAAGGAGTATATATCATAAAAAATAAAAAAGCATTTAATTTTAGAAAGGTTAAATGAACTAAAAAATTTAGCATATGGGATGAATACGTACAGAAAGTTTTAATATAATAAATTATTTGTAATAATACCTGTTTAATTTACTTTTATAAGTGGTGACCAAACAAAAGTTTGGGTTTTAAAATAAAAAATAATGCTGTTGCCGTTGTTAAATGTAAATTTAACAATTATAATATCGTTATATGCTGGAAATGCTTAAAGCTTTAAATTTGATTATATTTATAACACTTAATAAATTTAAAGATATTATTATAGATAATCAGCAGGAAATCATAAGATTTATAATTGTCTTATTGGTATCTTCAGAGACCTTGTACGATATAACTTATATATTTAATAATTATTTTGGTATACACCTCAAAGGAAAATAGTAAAAATATAAATAAAAAGGATTCATTAAATCCTTATTTTGTAACAGGATATACAGATGGGGATGGAGGTTTTCAGTACGTTTTAGAAAAAGTAGTGATTTAAGGTGAGGATATAAAATAATACCTGTGTTTTCAATCGCAGCACAAAATAATTCATATAATGTTGAATTGTTAGAAAAATTTAAAGAGTTTTTTGATGGAATAGGTTGAATTAGTACTAGTGGTAATATGAATACTTATGAAATTACATCTTTAAATTCTTTAAAAATTGTTAGAAAACACTTTGAAACTTATCCACTTGAAACGAGCAAATCTGTTAATTTTTTTTATGATGTCGTATATTAGATCTTCTTGAAAAAAAAACACACCATAATTTAGAAGGTTTTATTAAAATTCTTGCTATAAAAGCTGTATTTCCAAAAGGATTATCATTTGAAATTCACAAAAATTATCCTAATGTTGTGCCTATAATCAAGCCTGATTTTATTCCTAACACAGGTCTATTAAATCCACACTGGATAGCAGGATTTGTTCAAGCTGATGTAACATTTGGATTAAATTATACTAAAGCACCAAAAAATAAGTTAGGTTATACTTGTCAACCTCAATTTCGTGTTAATCAACACGAGAGAGATTTAGTAGTATTAAAAAGAATAATAACTACTATTGGTTGTGGTAACTTAATTAAACCTAGTGCAGGCAGAGATAAATATAATATTTTAGTTTCAAATATTAAAGATATTACTACTTTGGTTATTCCTTTTTTTGAAAATTACCCAATTTATGGCGCTAAGTTTTTAGATTTTCAAGCTTTTATGAGATGTATTTTTAAATACTCAAAAAAAAAATAATAATAATATTAAATATGATAAATCAATAGAAAGTTGGGTATTTCATTGTTCTGATTTTATTAAACTTAAAGTAATTAGACGATATTTAAGCATACATAAATTAAGAACAAGTAAATCTATTCCTTTTATAAATTGATGTAAAATACATAATTTAGTATTAAATAAAGAACATTTAACTGAAGATGGTTTAAATAAAATAAATTTATTAACAAAAAAAAAATTAATAAGTTAAAGATATGGTCCGATCCATTGCGAAAGTAATGGTGTGTTATTTCTTTTTCACCTAGGAAATTCCCAACAATAAATGGACAGCTGGTGTTTACTTGCTTATGCGTAGTTCCCCATTAATTGAATATAGTAGCACTGCATTATTGTTATGTCTATGAATAGGAGCTTTAACTACAGTATTTAGCTCTTTAATTGGTTTATTCCAACAAGATATAAAAAAAGTTATTGCCTATTCAACTATGAGTCAATTGGCTCGAATATATAATAAGATTATTATTATTATATATAGGATTCAAGCTATTTACGTAGAGTTTATCCTTTTATGGGTAAATAATTCGCAGATAACCAAAGCCTGTGATTATTTAAATAATCATATTAGTAAAAGTTTTAAGTCTCATTTGTCGCAGTACTTCTATATATTAAGTTTTATAATTAATATATCAGAACATAGAAAAGCTATTATTAAATGCAGGCGAGTAGTATACTCAGAAGCCTTACGTTTGATAATTTTCGCAAAAATTCTTAAAAATAAATTAAATTACTATGTTTTTTTATAGGGCCCTACCTACTTAGGGTCAGCACCGATTTTAATTATTTTATTAAATCTAATCGTTAATTACTTTTTTAATTTGTTTAATTTTTATTTAATTAAAGCACATAAGGCTAAATTGCTTCCTGATTTAAATAATTTACCTAAAATTTTTATGGCTCTTGCTCTTTTGAAACTAATAAATTGAATCCTTACTATGTAACAGGTTTTACAGATGGGGATGGTTGCTTTTTAATTAATATTAGGCCAAATACTAAATTAAAAACAAAATATTCAGTAGAATTAGTTTTTAAGATAACTTTACACTCAAAAGATAAAGCATTATTAGAAAACCTTAGAAATTATTTTAAAGTAGGTACTATTACTGTTAGAACAGATGGATACATTCAATATTGAGTAAGTTCAATTAAAGATTTAGAAATTATTGTTGAACATTTTAATTCTTATCCTTTAATAATACAGAAATGGTCTGATTATTAATTATTTAAACAAGTGTTTGAATTAATTAAGTGTAAAGAGCACTTGACTAATGAAGGATTAAAAAAAATAGTTTCAATTAAAGCTGTATTAAATAATGGTTTATCAGATAAGTTAAAAACGGCTTTTCCAGATATTATTCCAGTTATAATACCTCAAATAAATAATCAAGTGATTTTAAATCATTGAATGTCAGGATTCGTGGATGCTGAAGGTTGCTTTATTATAGTCATTATACCTTCAAAAAATAAGGTAGGTGGTATAGTACAATTAAAATTTTCAATAGCACAACATTCTCGAGATAAATTCTTGTTAAATAGTTTTGTTAATTACTTTGGTTGTGGATACTATTCTAACCGTTCAGGTGATCAAATGGCGGGTGATTTTATTGTATCAAATAAAAAAGATATATATGAAAAAATTATACCGTTTTTTGAAAAGTATTTTCTTCATGGTGTAAAATCTCAAGATTTTGCAGATTTTAAACAAGCCGCGCAAATAATTAAAAGTAAAACTCATTTGGAATTGGAAGGCTTTGAAAAAATTAAACAAATTAAATCTACAATGAACAAAAAAAGAGATATACAAATAACATCGCTTCATACAAGTAATACTATGTCAAAAGTAAATAAAAGATTTTATTCTACAGTTTGTAATTTAAATAACCATCGGGGCAGCTTCGTAGTGGAAGCTTTCCCACCAAAGGGTGAAATTGAATTTAAGGAGTGATTAGGGGGAATTATAGATGGCAAAGGTCAATTTAATTTAACCAAAAAAGGTTATGCGAGTTTTAAATTAGTGTCTAGCATGAAAGATAAATCTGCATTATATGAAATAAAACATAAATATGGTGGATCTATAAAATCTATGTCAAATAGTAAAGCCTTAAAATATGTATTATTACATAAAAAAAGGTTTAATGAATTTAATTAAAAATATTAATGGGTTAATTAAAAATCCTGCTAAATTGTTACAATTAAATAAATTATGTGTTAAATATAAAATTAAACTTAAAGAACCTTTAGTCTTAACATATAACAATGGATGATTTAGTGGTTTATTAGACAGTGACGGGTCTATAGAAATAGACGATAAATCAGGTCAATTGTCTATAAATATCATTCAAAAAAAATAAATATTTACTAGAATCGTTACAAAAGTTGTATGCAGGTAAAATTTAAATTCTTAATTCTAAACAAGCGTTTATTTATTCTATTTATAGAAAAAAAGAAATATTAAATTTAATAAATGGTTATTTCCAAAAATATCCTTTAAAATTTGGTGGTAAATTACATAGATTCAATTTAATAAAAAAATTTTATGAATTGAAGGATTACCGACATTTAAATATTAAAGAAATTGATAAATATAATCAATGGATAATATTTAAAAATGAATGAGAAAAACATAAAAATTAATTTAACTTATCAAAAAGGCGGTGAGTAGGAATCTCAGAGGCCATACGCTTGATATTAATCTATTTTTTCTTTAATTTTATTATTTTTATTAGTTTTTGTTTTATTTGATTAATGTTCTACCAAAGGGACTTAATAGAATTTACTGCTTTAAATTTATATCTATTATTGCCTTTATCAGAAAAATTAAGAGAACAATCATTTTCAACTAGTGAGAGAGCTAAGACATCAGATCCTTTTTTTGAATGATTGGCTGGTGTAATAGATGGAGATGGGTATTTTAATTTATCTAAAAAAGGAATTGCTCGTTTAGTTATAACTATGGATATTCGGGATAAAAAAACAATATATGACATTAAATACAAATTAGGAGGTTCTATTTATACTATTGCTAATGCTAATGCTTTAAAATATCAATTAAGTCATAAAAAAGGTTTAATTGCTTTATTAGAAAATGTAAATGGTTTTATAAGAAATCCCGCTAGATTATTACAAATGAATAAATTATGTATAAAATACGGAATAGAGCTTATGTACCCTAAACCTTTAACATTTAATAACGGATGATTAAGTGGTTTTATTGATAATGATGGTTCAGTTTATTTTAATGAGGCGAGTGGGGCAAGTATTTATTAGCATATCTCAAAAAAATAAATATTTATTAGATCCATTAATTGATTTATATAGTGGAAAAGTAGATGTTTCTGGTGCTAAGATTGAAGCATTCAAATATGTTATCTACAGAAAAATTGAATTATTTAATTTAATAGATAACTATTTTAGTAAATATCCTTTAAGAACGTCGCCGGCGAAGCCGGCGATGTTCAGCAGAGCGCGCGTGTAACGCGCGCCGCCGAACTAAAAAATTAAGTAGATTAAATTTAATAAAAGAATTCTATTTAAAAAGAATTAGTAAAAATAATAAAATATAATTAAACTTAATGAATGAGTTAAATTCAAAAATAAATTAAAATATGATTAATAAAAAAATGGTCCAAAAATATAAATTATTTATATTTTAAGCAATTAGGTATGATGGTAATTGCAGTAGGTTTATCTTCCTATAATGTCGCCCTTTTCCATCTTGTTAATCATGCATTAAAATCTATAGAGTGCATGTAAAATTTAACTATATGCTGGAACATCTTTTATATTAATTTAAAGACAATCAGCAGGAAAGTTTATAACTCCTCAACGACCACATGTTAAAATGTATTAACAATAATCTTATGATATGGTCTGGCCAATATTGAAAAATATTGTTAAATTAAATTTCGCGCGTTGCGCGAAATATATAAATTTAGTACTAATTATATCTGCAAATGTATAATTTAATATTAAATTATCACCTATATTGTCTGTAATTTTATTGAAGATATATTAAACAATTTTTATTCTCGTATATTTATTTTCGATAATGATTTATTTAATTTAAGTTAATTTGAATCCCGTTATTAAATAATTATCTATTTTTTTTGAGTTAAAAATAAAAAAATATATTAATTTTTGCAAAGCGGCAGAGTTAATTAAGAAAAAAGCGAGAGGCCACCGAAGGTGGCCCTTACAAGGCGCCTAGCTCATTTAACTGCACAAGGATTAAAGTTAATTAATAAAATAAAAAAGGATAATAAGGAATAAAGGAATTATATAATATTATATAGGAATTTATTGTGGTATGATTTAAAGCGGTTTATTTTTTGGATATTATTTAAGGTGGTACATTAGATTGTAGGTTAATTGCAGTAGTTATATAGTCTATAAAAGATTATTTATAATTAAGATGGGAGGAGGGTAATATTATTTTTATAATTTTATGCAAATGCTGATTATTGTATCTAAGGTGATTTTAAATAAATTTAAATAATTTAATTTTTATAAATAAAAATTCTAATATTTTAATACAGTTTTAAGTTTAAAATTATTTTTATATGAAACTAAATTTATAAACAATTAAACCTATTATAAAGGTGTATGACAACGTAGTTTTATTTATAATAGAATAGGTAGATATTTTAATATTAAACCAAGTGTATTAACACTACTGGGTTAAATATTTTTTTTTATCTTGATTATTTACAACATAATTTAAGGTAATTAAATTTAATAATTAAACGTACTAAAATTTAATTGTAAATTTTTACATTAAGTGTCTACAAAGCTTTACTATTCCTTGGTGCTGGTTCTGTTATTCACGCTATGGCTGACAATCAAGATTTCCGTAAATATGGTGGATTACGTGCAATTTTACCATTAACTTATTCAGTAATGGTAATAGCTTCTCTTAGTTTAGTCGCATTTCCTGCTGAGCTTTTTAGGAAATTGCTTCTGCGGGTACAATCATCAAATTTCGGGGATTATCTAAAGCTTTTGATACCTAGCTATATAAGTGAACCAAGTAATTATTGGTGTAAGGTAATAAATCAGAAGATTTATTGTAAAATAATAATGGATTACCGCGAATCTAAATCAGGTTTTATGAAGCCTGTAAAAGAGCAACGAATAGACGGTGGTTTACACAAAATTTTTATTTCTGTGTATAATGCATATTCTAAAGAATTTAGAAATAAATTATCAAATAATTGGACTCCCTTCATTTTAAATAATATACTCATAAGATTTATAGGATATAAACTCAAGAATTAGGGTTAGTTTCTTTCCATAGAAAAATAAATTTTTCTAGTTTATCTGCTGGCTATTCAAATACCAATAATATTAATCAACTTTCTTTAAAAAGTACAAGCGATATTTCATATAATTCTTCTCTAGCGGATTGATGACTAACAGGATTTACTGATGCTGAGGGATGTTTTCGAATTTCTATACTAAAAAATAAAGAATATAAAACAGGTTGACTAGTCCGACCTTCTTTCCAGATATGTTTACATAAAAAGGATAAAGCTAATTTAGAATTAATTCAATTAAAGTTAGGTGTATAGGAAAGATTTATACAGCCGGGATTACAGCAGTCTCATTTGAAGTATATGGAATTAAAGAATTAGAAGTAATAATTGCTCATTTTGATAAATACCCATTAATTAGTCAGAAACGGTCTGATTATGAGTTATTTAAATTAGTTATGGGTTATTATATGAGAGGATCACATTTAACAATGGAAGGACTAAAAAAAATTAATTAGTATTAAAGCCTCCATGAACAAAGGTCTTAATTATCAATTAAATAAAGCTTTTCCTGATGTAATTCCTATAGTTATACCTTTAATTCAAGATCTCTCGATACCAGATCCTCAATGAGTGGCAGGATTTACAAGCGGTGAAGGTTGTTTCATGGTTAGAGTTAGAAAATCATCCACAACTTCAAGAAGTTTATGTGAATTAATATTTCAAATTACTTTACATACTAGGGATGCACAGCTTCTTTTAAATATTAAAAATTATTTTAATTGTGGTAGATATAGAGAAAGAACAGGAGGATTGGCTGGAGATTTTATTGTAAGTAAATTCCCAGATCTTATTAAGAATATTATTCCTTTCTATGAAAAATATCCTGTAATAGGGGTAAAAGCTAAAGATTTCGAGGATTTCAAAAAAGTAGCGTTATTAGTACAAAATAAAGAGTATTTAAATACATCGGCTTTGCCGATGGAAATTCAAAAAATCCTATCTGGTATGAATAGAGGAAGAAAGACATAAATTATGTAATAATTATTATAAATAAATTTTCATTGTCCTCGACCTTTAGTCGATGTTATGATTTACCTTCAGCTAAAATATCATATCCTTTAAAATTATTTGTATATAATATACCCTATGGTATATATTTTCGTGATAAACTTTATCTGCTTTGTATTATTTCCATATTAACAATATTTTTATCCCTTTAATCAATCCTTGATTTATAACAGGTTTTCTGAGGGTGAATCAAACTTTTTTCTAATTGTAAGAAAGAATTCAGAAAGTAAACTAGGTTATAGAGTTAGTGGTGTTTTTCAAATTAGTCTTCATTCTAAAGATTGAACAACATTAGAAAACATTAGAAATTATTTTGGAATAGAACATATATATGATTATTCTAATAGGGATGTTGTACGTTATTCTGTTGATTCAATCGCAGATTTAGAAGTAATAATTACTCATTTTAATAAATACCCCTTAATTTCAAAAAAATGATCTGACTATCAATTATTTAAACAAGCATTTAAATTAATAAAACAAAAATAACATTTAATAATCGAAGGTTTAAATAAAATAGTTGGTATAAAACTAAATATGAATAATCAAAAATTATCAGAAGACTTAAAATTATATTTTACTAATATAATTCCAACAGAAAGACCTTTAATTATAAATCAAATAATCCCTGACCCTAATTGAGTTGCAGGATTTATGTCGGTGGAGGTCTGTATATGTTAAAGTTAAAAAATTATCAACTCATAAAACAGGCTTTCAGGTAGAATTAATCTTACAAATGACTCAACATATTCGGGATGAACAACTTATTATTAGTTTCGTAAATTATTTTGGTTGTGGAAAATATAGACAAAGAAACGGAGGTTTGGCAGCAGATTTTTATGTAAGTAAATTATCTGATATTTGTGAAAAAATAATTCCTTTTTTTGATAAATATTCTATATTGGGGGTCAAAAAAAAAAGATTATATCGATTGATGTAAAGTAGTTGAGCTAATTAAATCTAAAGCTCATCTTACAAAAAAAGGGATCGAAGAAATTATAAAAATAAAAAATGGGATTAATACATTAAGATAAATAAAAATCATGTTATTTAATGATAAATCTTAATGCCTTGTTCATGACCGGTTTCTATTCAAAGGATCTTATATTAGAGCTATCTTATGGGCAATAC
The DNA here is from genome assembly GCA_036971555.1 of Drechslerella coelobrocha. Lineage (NCBI taxonomy): Eukaryota > Fungi > Ascomycota > Orbiliomycetes > Orbiliales > Orbiliaceae > Drechslerella > Drechslerella coelobrocha. The sequence continues at coordinate 123,465 of JAJTUH010000015.1, read as the reverse complement.
TATTTATCAAGTACAGCTGTTTACTTTATAGCTGTTATTGGAGCTGTATTTACGACAACTTACTCAATAAAAGTTTTATATCTTACTTTCTTATCTAATCCTCATGGACCTTTAATATCTTACAAGAATGCTCATGAAGGTGATTTATTTCTTACTATACCTTTAATTGTATTGGCTGTATTTTCAATCTTCTTCGGGTATATTGCTAAAGATATTTATGTAGGATTAGGGTCAAGTTTCTTCATGGATAATAGTATATTTATTCATCCATCTCATGAAATTGCTATTGATGCTGAATTTTCAGTACCAACTTTTTATAAATTATTACCTTTTGTATTTACAATTGTTTTTACTCTATTTGCTATATTAATCTCTGAATTTTTACCTTTATCTTTAATGTATTTTAAGTATTCTTATTTAGGTAATAATTTATTTAAATTATTTAATCAAAGATTTTATTTCGAAATGTTTTATAATAAATATATTACTGGCCTTGTTCTAAAATTAGGAGGTCAAACTACTAAATTATTAGATAGAGGTTCTTTAGAATTAATAGGTCCGTATGGTTTAGAAAAAGGTTTATATATTTTAGGAAGAACTATTAGTAAATTAGATACTGGAGTAATTACTAGTTATGCTTTATATATATTAATAGGTTTAACTTTTTATATCTCAATTCCGTATATCTATAGCTTTGACCACAGCTTATTACTTGTTATGTTATACAGTTTATTAACTTTAACAGAATTAAGACCATCGCGTATATAACGCAAGGGTCAGCCTGCTCTCGTTAAAAAATTCGTCGCGTACATAGAATGCGCGCGACGTTTTATAGACTAGGCGCCCTCCAGACACCCTTTATTTTTTCTTAAAGTCAATGTAACGTGTATTATTTATGAATAAATTTATTCATAAATAATACAGTTTGTAAGATTAGTCATTAAAATATTAAGATTATTACTAAAACTTAAACATGTTTAATTTTAGCTTCTCCAAGAGTGAGTTTAGTACTATTAATTTGGTCTTATATTATAAATTTATTTCCCTTATTTCTTGTTTATTTAAATAAGATGGATTTTACCATAAATTTTTATAATATATTATATGCTGTTCATCCTGAAGAACTTACTAATGGTTATTTTATTATTTGATTAAATATAGTTAACATAGCTAGCATAATACTAGGTATTTTTGTGATAATCACTAGAAATCCTATTACAGCCGTATTATTTTTAATTCTCTTGTTTTTAGCAATATCCAATTATTTATTATTAATTGGTATGCCTTTTATAGGATTATCTTATATATTAGTTTATATTTCGGCTGTTTCTATATTATTTCTTTTTACTCTAATGCTAATTAATATTAGAATATCTGAGTTACATTCTCACAATTTTAACAGTCTGGTTTTAGGGTTAATTATTTCAGCTATTATTTATTCTTCTATTACTCTTAATTTAAAATTTTTTACTATAAATGATTCTTCTTGATATGGAAATGTTTTTCATAGTAGCTACGATAAATGAGTTGGTTACATATGAGCATTAAATGATATAAAGGCTATAGGTATTGAATGATCTAGGAAATCATTATTGTGCCTGGAATTATCCAATTACGGGAACTTTCTAAAGCTTTTGATACCTATCTACAATTGAAAAATTGTAAGTGACTGAATTAAAAAGCCAGGTAAGGTAATAAATCAAAAAATAGTGAAAATAAAAATGAAATACCTCGTATCTAAACCAACCAATTTAGTAGCATGTGAAAAATAATACGGTTGTAAATGAGCAACGAATAAATGATAATTATTGTAATAATAAATTATTATATTTAAGGTGTGTTCTAATGATTTATGAAAATAAACATCAATTCAGAATCCTTTTTAATAAATTTATACAAAAAAGATTATTTCAAACTAGTACTTTAAACCATAATTTAATTAATCGTTGATTTTTAACTGATTTTGCTGACGGTTTACCAAAAACAGTTGCTTCCTAGACGGCTTAGGTGTGCTGGCTCGTTTCTCTAGTAAAGCAAAGGCCGCCCTCGCTTTAGTAATTTGAGGCACAAATCTAATTTCTTTAGTAAATTCTGGTCGGTTAACCAAACAAGAGAGTAATATGATTGAATTACCGCCCTATCAAAAGAGCATTATTATAGGATTACTCTTATCTGACGGTTGATTAATACTTGCTGCTAAAACAAGTAAGAATGCCCGATTAGGTTTTACACAATCTGGAGCGAATGGTGGATATTTTTGATTTGTTTTTTGATCTTTATCTTATTATTGTTCTTCTTACCCTCTAAAAGAATTAGAACTTATAGAGGAAAGAAAAATATAAACCTAGAACTTTTTACAAGATCGTTGCCTTGTTTTACTGAGCTATATTCTTTATTTTATCCAGCAGGTGTAAAAGTAATTCCAGAAAATATATATGAATTATTAACACCCCTTGCTCTGGCTCATGTAATTATGGGAGATGGTCAAGCGTCATGTCATGGTCTCGTAATATGTATAATTCTTATACAGTTCAAGATGTTGTTCGATTTATGAATGTTTTAATGATAAAATATAGATTAGAATGTACAATACATTTAAAAAGACGAAATCAAAAAATTGAATATATGATTTATATACGAGAAAGTTCTATGTCTCTCTTACGTTATATTGTAACTTCTTATTTACATCCGTCTATGTAATACAAATTAGGGTGTTAGCTTCGCCGACTTTAAACTATTAATTAAAAAAGTTTAACTTTTAAAAGAATACAAGGTTTCATCAATATTTTTTTTTGTCATATTGCAGCCCTTGGTAAACGTAAAGCGGTGAAGTAAGGCATGTTTTATTATTAGTATCCATAAAACAAAAGATGTGAAAATAGGTTGAAAAATTATACTAGGTTTTGCTATAGGTTTACATAAAAAATATAAAGTAATATTAAAAAATATTAAAAATTATTTAGGTATTGGAAAATTATATAAACTTGGATCAAATTCTATTCAATATAAAATTCAATCTATTAGTGAATTACAACTAATTATATATCACTTTGAGAAATATCCATTAATAACTCAAAAATGGGGAGATTATGAACTTTTCAAAGAAGCCTTTTATTTGGTTAAAAATAAATAATATTTAACTCTTTCTGGAGTACAAAAAATTGTTAATCTTAAAGCGTCATTTAATTTGGGTTTATCAGATGAATTAAAAAAAGCATTTCCTAATTTTACTCCAATATTAAGGTATTTAAAAATCAAAAAATTCTTGACCCTAATTGACTAGCTGGATTCGTTAACGCTGAAGGGTGCTTTTTTATAAATATTTATAAATCTTCAACCTCAAAACTAGGGCAAGCTGTTAAATCAAGTTTTATAATATCTCAACACTACAGAGATATACAATTGATACAAAGTTTAGTTCAATAACTTGGATAGTGGAAAAGTTAATATTAATTCTAATCAAACTGCGGTTTATTTTAAAATTACCAAATTTAATGACTTTACTGAAAAAATAATTCCATTCTTTGAAAAGTATCCTCTCTATGGTAATAAAGCTTTAGACTTTTCTGATTTTTGTAAAATAGCTTCTATAATGAAAGATAAGGGTCATACAACAAAAGAAGGATTGGAAAAAATAATAAATATCAAAGCGGGTATGAATAGTAAAAGATAAATAGATTTATGAATTTGGTAAGGTTGTTTAATTAATAAGAAACAAATCTCATCTTTAAAAGGATTAAATTAAATTCGAAAAATAAAACTACTATGAATAAGAAATATTCAAAATTTATATTAAATATAAATCTGATAAAACAGAATTAAAATTCTGTGTTATGAATATATTATATTCTAGCCATGCTATGTGGCTAATGATTACTTCAATCGTACTTTTACTCGCAATGATTGGAGCTATAACAATAACATTAGGGCATAAAAATATGTCATCCTTATTATTTAGAGCTTTGTCTAGATTAAATGAGTTTAATAAGAAATTAACAAATGATTAAATTATTCCGTTTATTTATCACTATATTTTGTCTTACCGTATTTTATATTGCTTATACTCAAAAAATATTAGAAAAAAATTGAAATATTAAGGAATTTTTCGTTATATATAATTTTGACCCTTTTTATATATTTATTTTATTTCTAGTAAGTTTAATTTTATTAATTATTATTAAAAATTATTTACTAAGACTAAGAATACCTATTTTACCCTAAATTTATTAATGTAATCCTAAAGATTTTAATTTTTTCAATATTCTCTGATTAAAATAAGGGGTAACAGCATTCTTCATATGCGAGAGCCTGATGAGAACTATTTATCAGATAATGAATTTGGTTTCTAGTGAAGATCCTGAGTCTGGATGAAAGAGATGAATCTGGTGATTCTAGAGCTGGTAGTGTAGAACCTGGGTATATGAAAAAAAAAGGTGAATCTATTTATACTGACTATTCTAATGATGAATCAATAAAAAAAAATTCTTGCCGAAGAGATTTTTCTAAAAAATTTATTATTAATAGATGATCCCTCTAACTTAAAATTTGCTAAAAATAAATATAATAAAGTAGATGAATATAAAACATTTAAAGAAGAGTATTGTGGTACTGATGAAATAGCTAGGGAGATTAAAACAAGTAATATAAAAAGTATGCTTAAGGATCTCGAAAGAGGAAAAAAATAGATAATATGATTGTAGATCATGAAATGAATAATGACAAATAAGATACTCACTTTTAATTAATAAAATGAGTATTTACTATTTGTTTATTTCGAAAACTGCTAATACGTAATGAAAATATCCTAAAACTTAATTTGGATTCTTAAAATTATTTTCACTTAATATTATATTTTTCAGAATTATTATTTTATAGATAAAAAAGTTAGTATAAAAAATTAAAAAATATTTAATAAATTTGACTTTAATAATCATACCTATTAAACCTTAGTTGTATAAAATTCTTTTCTTAATTTTATAGCGAAGACACTGCAAGTTGCGCAGCCTCCCTACGTAACATCACAGCGCCAGCCTATCTGACATACAGCTTATAATTATCTTAAATAGATAAAAATTAGTATAAAAAATTAATTTTTAATAATTTAATTTTAATTGTTCTTAACGTATAATTTAATCTAAATTTTAATTTGAAAGGACTTTCAAATCAGAGGGTATACTCACTTTTAATAAAATGAGTATTAATAATTTAATTGTTTAGTTTAAAGATCGCCAATAGGGAATAAAAAAACTTTAAAGGACTCTTAAGATTATTCTAATCTAATTTTATAGCTTACAGCTCCTCTATTTATCATCGCACCCGAATGAGATAAAAAATTAGTGTAAATAATCAACTTAGCTAAAATATAATAAACTTTAAAAATGTTAAATATTTTATTTAAAAACGTGTATCTGCAATGTGACGCCCCTAGACCATGAGGTCTTTATTTCCAAGATAGTGCTGCACCTGTCATGATAATATTAACTAGGAAATTATCATCAATGCGGGTAAAATTTCCAAATACCGGAGACCTCCTAAAGTTCTTGAAACTAAGCCATATTCGAAATAATTATGGTTGATGGTTTTATAAGCCATGTATAGTTATTCAATTAATAATTGAAAATGCAATGGAATATCGCGGAGCTAAATTAGTATATAATACTTTAAAAGCTCAAAGAGAATACGGAAATTATGTAAAATTCAATACAATAAGATGTTTTCTAATGGGTTTTGAAAAAAACTATCTAGTTAAAATCCCTTATAATCATATTAATAATAAAATAAAATGATTTTCTTCCTTGACTACTTCACAAAAAAATAATTTAATTCTTGATCCTTGATTCTTATCTGGATTTTCGGACGCAGAAGGTTGCTTTACAATAGTTATTACAAAAAATAAAGAACTTAATGTAGGTTGAACTGTTAAGCCTAAATTTTAAATTAATTTACATGAAAAAGATAAAGCTTTATTAAGTTATATTCAAAATAGCTTTGGTGTAGGAATTATTAGTAAAGGGGGACTCAATGCAAAATCTATTCAATTTAGTGTTAATTCAATAAAAGAATTAAAAATTATTATTAATCATTTTGATAAATATCCTTTAATAACTCAAAAATTAATTGACTATAAACTATTTAAGCAAGCATTAGATTTAATATCATTAAAAGAACATTTAACTATAGAAGGATTACGAAAAATTGTAGCAATTAAAGCTTCTATAAATACAGATTTATCTGATCAACTTAAAACAGCTTTTTCTAATATTAAACCAGCTAAAAAACCTGAATATAAAATGGATAATATTATTATACCTGATCCTAATTGATTAGCCGGATTTACTAGCGGAGAGGGTTGTGTATTAGCCAAAATAAAAAAAATCTCATACTCATAGATTAGGGTTTTTAGTTGAATTAAAATTTCAAATAAGTCAACATATTAGAGATAAACAATTAATGTTAAGTTTAGTTAAATATTTAAATTGTGGAATAACTTTTAAATTATGGAATAGTTTTAAAATATAAAAGTAATTTTATATTTTTTTTCAGCAGCAAATAATAATATTTATAATATAATAACAATAATATTAATAAATATAATAATAAATATTAAATATAATAATAATTAACAAATATAATAGATATAATTGCCTATAAAGGCCCCTTTAGCCCCTAATGTTTCATTTAATAAGCTCTCTTAAATAAGTGTAAATAATCAAAAATAAAATTTATTAAATTTTATTAACTAGTAATGTTTACTAAAAAAAACTAAAATTTAATATTATAATGCGTATCTTAAAAAACCATCCTTTACTTAAATTATTTAACTTATATTTATTTGGTGGATCTTGAAATTTTGGTTCTCTCTTAGCTGTTTGTCTTATTATTCAATTGGTCAGTGGTATTACTCTAGTTCATTATAATGGTAGTGTAAATGAAGTATTTAACTCCCTGGAAGATTCAATATATACATTTAAATTATTTGAAATAATTTATTTTAAAAAAAATTATTAAAAGAATCGTCGCGTAAAGCGCGGGGGCTGCGATTCATATTCGCGTATAAATTATGTGAGCCACAACAAATTTTTAGTTCCAAGAAGAATTTTAATTTAAGGACATTCGATAGATCAACAATTATTTTAAAAAATTATAAAAAAGTGAATAATAAAAAATTATTCAACTTCTTCTTCCGTATCACCTGAAAAATTTTATTCTAATTCTGATACTCATAAAATACAAATTATTCAAGAAAACAAAGGTAAATCAGGTGTTTATCGTTGAGTAAATATAGAAAACGGTAAATCTTATATTGGAAGTAGTGTAAATTTAGGTAGAAGACTAAAAGATTATTATAACATTTCTTTCTTAGAAATTGGAATAAAAAAAAATAAAAGTATGATTTATAGAGCTCTCTTAAAGTATAATTATTCAAATTTTTCATTAGAAATTCTCGAATATTGTGAACCAGAAAAATGTATAATAAGGGAACAATATTATTTGAATCTTTTACCACTTGAGTATAATCTTTTACTTAACGCGGGTTCACGATTGGGGTTTAAACATTCAGAGGAAACGCGAAAAAAATTGTCAATTGATCGTATAGGAAAAAATAATCCAATGTTTGGTAAAATCTTTTCAGAAGAGACACGAGCTAAAATGTCAGCAGCCAAACAAGGAAAAAATCATCCACTGTATGGAAAAGCAAAAGCCAAGGGAGCTGGTAATCCTTCTCAAAAAATAAAAATTAAAGATATTTTAACAAATGAAAGTTCAATATATGATTCTATTAGTACTGCAGCAGCAGCTTTAGGAATAAAACAATCTACAATTTCCAAATATTTTTGTAGAAATCAACAAAAACCATATAAAGGGAGATATATTTTTAAAAAAATTTAATTAAGGTAAGGGAACTCATATGTTGTATTATAAATTATTTAATATTGCGATAAACTAAAAGTGATTGAAAATGCTATAGTATTTAATGTATCAAAATTTTCTGATATTACTCAAAAAATTATACCTTTTTTTTTTAATATCCTATAATAGGAGAAAAATCTAAAGATTTTGAAGATTTCTGTAAAATAGCCAAAATTATGGAAAAAAAGGTCATTTAACAGAATAAGGATTAAATAAAATACGGGAGATTAAGAGTGAAATGAATAGAGGAAGAAATCATGAAATTTAATTTTTATTATTTTATGTATAATAAATATAACAACCGTGCAATTTGAAGGATTAGTTGAATTACATGAGTTTCGTGTATAAGAGCCAAATAACCGGGAACTACCTAAAGCTCTATTAATCAAAACCATATTTAAATGTATGGGGTGGCTTCATTAATGACTGAAGGTATGATAATATCATTGGAGATAAATAAAATGGAATATCGCGGATCTAAATCAACTAATAAATGAGTTGTAAAAGAGCAACGAGCAGACGGTTCTTCAATCTTTAATAATGTTGTAAGGTTTGTTCTTTGTAGCCAGGAAAACTGGTTTTAAGTGAAGTCTAAAGTTAAATATAATAATAATAGGCAAGAAACAATATAGATCCATAGTTTATTTTTCTATTTATACCATAAAAACGTGGAGATATATTTATTCATTTAAATTAAATCTTGATTTAATACAGTATCGAACGTAGTTCGATGAATTTCTAATTAATTTTATTGTAAGATCGCGTTTTACACGATGAAAAGGCATAATATTAGTTATCTGTATTAAATAAATATATGGAAAATGTTAATAACTCTACAAGGTTAAATCCTTTTTTTGTTTCCGGGTTTTCTGATGCTGAAGCTTGTTTTCATCTTTCTATAGGTAAAAATTCTAAATATAAAACTGGCTATTACGTCAATCCTGGATTTTCTATAGGTTTACATAATAAAGATTTAAGTTTATTAGAAAAAATACAATTATTTTTTAGGGGCATCGGCACTATTAGTAAACAAACAAAGAAACAAACAAAAAAAAAATCTTGTTCAGTTATTATTACTGATATTTTCTTAGAAAGAATAATATTAGTAATCTGTAAAAATAAATATATGAAAAAATATATCTCTCACTTAAATAAAATAATTTATGGAAAATCCAAAATATCTAATGAGTTCCTCAAAATCCAACTCTAAAGAGTTGGCTATATGAGGAAAAATATTAAGTTCTCAAGTTAATTTTATTATATTTTCAAAACAAATTAATTATATTATTATATTAGCACCTTACCAAAATAATTTTATTATAGGTTTAATTCTTTTTGATGGCTGATTAACTTTTATAACTAAGATAAGTAAGAATGTATGCTTAGATTTTAAACAATCTACAGCTCGTTCTATTTATATTTGAAATGTGCTTGTGTATATATCTTATTGCTTTTATTATTTTGCCTTAGCAAAAAAAACTAAATTTAACAAAGAAACTACTGCTTTACAATTTTCTATTCATTCATTTCCTTATTTTTCAAAATTACATAAATTATTTACTATTCGGCAATTTAGCACGTATTCAAATAAATTAGCTTCTAATTCAGAATTTTCGCCAGACATAAACTCTTGATTTGTTACTGGTTTATCTGACGCTGAATCATCTTTTTCTGTTTTTGTTATCAAAAAATCCACGCTTCGCGAGGGTTGAGAACTTAATGCAAGCTTTCAAATAGGTCTGGATGCTAAAGATAAATTTTTATTGGATTTAATTCAGGCTTATTTTAAAGTAGGTAAAGTATATAAAGCAGAAAAAAATGTTTATCGTTATATGGTAAGAACTATCAAAGAATTGAGAGTAATTATAGATCATTTCGATAAGTATCCTTTAATCACTCAAAAACAAGCCGATTATATTTTATTCAAAAAAGTTGTAGATTTAATGAATAAAAAAGAACATTTAACAATTGAAGGTCTTCAAAAAATTGTAGCAATTAAAGCATCAATGAATAGGGGTTTATCTGATGAATTAAAGATAGCATTTGCTAATATTATTCCTATTGAAAGACCTTTAATTAAATGTGAAAAAATTCTCAATCCATATTGATTAACAGGGTTTACTAGCGGGGAAGGTTATTTCAGAATAAAACTAATTTCAAAAAATCATGGTCAAGCCATTCAAGTTCAATTAGAATTTAAACTTGTTCAGCATTCTAGAGATGAGTTATTAATGAAAAGCTTAGCCAAGTATTTAGAGTGTGGTAAAATTTATAAATACCGAGAGTCGGTAAACTTTATAGTTACAAAATATGATGACTTAATTGAAAAAATAATTCCGTTTTTTGATAAATATAAAATTATAGGAGTTAAATTTAAAGATTTTTCAGATTTTAAACAAGTCTTAGAAATGATGAAAAATAAAGATCATTTGACTCCTGAAGGACTAAAAAAAATTAGTGAAATTAAAACTGGAATGAATACTGGAAGAAAAATTTATTAAGGTAGATTATTAATGGTGGGATGAATGATTTTAACTTCTATTTTTTTATCAAAGATTTAAAAATAATTATTGATCATTTTGAAAAATATCCTTTAATTACTCATAAACAAATTGATTATAAAATTTTTAAACAGGCGTTAGAATTAATAGAAAATAAAGAACATTTTACTTTAGACGGTTTTCAAAAAATAGTAAATCTGCGTGCTTCTATGAATAAAGGTTTACCTAATTCTTTAAAAGATTCATTTCCTAATACTACTATAATCAAAATAGCTTTTATTCCTTCAAATATTCAAGATCCTAATTGACTAGTAGGATTTGCTGAAGGTGAGGGTTGTTTTTTTGTAAAAACAACTAAAACAAATAATAATGTATCACTGGGTTTTCAAATCACTCAAAATAATAGAGATGTTTTATTAATAAATAATTTTGTTTCATATCTTGACTGTGGTAGAGTAGAACCTTGTAATAAAGGATTAGCCGTTAATTTTATTGTTACTAAACTATCTGATTTAAATGAAAAAATTATTCCATTTTTTGATAAATATCCTCTTATAGGGTCGAAGTCTAAAGATTTCGAAGATTTAAAAAAAATAGCTAAAATTAAGACATCTAAAGAACATTTGACTTCTGAAGGGTTTGAAAAAATACTAAAAATTAAATCAGGAATTCTTTAAGATTTAAGATCTAATATTTCAAGGAATAAATAGTTAGGTAACTTATGTAAAGCGTTAAAATTTAGATTTATAAGCAATAAAAGATATATTATATTAAGCAAATTAAACGATCTTAAATTAAATATTCTAATAATTTGTTTTAATTTTATTTTTAGTTATACAAAAATTAGACGGATAATATTATGTTTTATCTAGTTACAATCTTATTTGGTGTAGGTTGAATCTTAGCATCTGTAATTAGAAATTATTCTAATAAAAGATCACCTGGTGTGAAGTGAATCGGTAATTCACTATTTAGGGTATATTTATTATCAAACTTCGGGGAATTGTTAAAGATTCTGTTATCAATCAATATTTGAAAATTTATTGTTGGCTGAATTAATTACTCAGGTACGATAATAAATCAGAATATTTGTGAAAACAAAATACTCAATCGCGAATCTAAATCAATTGTATCCAATTTGCCTACAATTGTAAAAGAACAAAGAATAGATGGTAATAGGGGAGTATATTTAAATACTCACTCAAGGTTTATTCTTAGGCATTTCTCAATTTACCAGTTTATTAAAACCCAATCTAATCTAATTTACAAGAGATATCTAACTTCAATTATAGAAAATAAGATAGACCATGCTGTATTAAGATTTAAAATGAATCCTTGATTTTTAACAGGCTTTTCTGATGGTGAAGCTTCTTTTATAGTCTACGTCCAAAAATCTGATAATGTTAAAATAGGATGAGTTACTTGACTTGCTTTTGAAATAAATATAATTGACAAAGATTTATCTATTTTGAAAGACATTATGTCTTATTTTGGTGTAGGAAAAATATATCACAAATCTAATGGGAGTTGTGTTTATAATGTAAGATCTATAGAAGAGATAAGTGTTATTATAGCCCATTTTGATAAATATCCACTTCTAACCAAAAAGCAGGCCGACTTCTTATTATTTAGAACGGTTTTTGAAATAATAAAAAGTAAGGATCATTTAACTGAAAAAGGTTTTCATAGAGTACTGGGCCTAAAAGCTTCTATTAATAAAGGATTATCTCCAGAATTAAAAAAAGCTTTTCCAAACATTATTCCAGTTGTAAGACTACAGCTTAGCTGTGACTCTAAAGTTACAGAACCAAACTGATTAGCAGGTTTTACTACAGCTGAAGGGTGTTTTTTGGTTAGAATTATAAATAAACCTAACAATAACACTCAAATACTTTTACAATTTAAATTGTGTCAACATATTCGAGATGAAAAACTTTTTAGAAGTATTGTAGACTTCTTAGGCTGTGGTAGAGTCTATCTCAATAAAAGGTCAGTAGATTTTTTTATTACTAAATTTGGCGATATATCTGGTATTCTTATTCCTTTATTTTTAAAATATCCAGTTCAGGGTGTTAAACATTTTAATTTTTTAGATTTTGTTAAAGTAGTAGAGATTAAAAAAAGTAATTCACCTTTAACTGAAGAAAATATTAGTTCTATTCAAAATATTAAATCTGGCATGAATTATGGTAGATCTTAAATTATTACATTTTATGTAATAATAAGATTTACTCATAAATTACTTTTGTCAATTAGTATGATAAATTAATAAAAAAAGATCTCACACAAATATTTAAATCATGGTATGATAAAGTGTGCCTGCGTAAAATATTTAAAAATAAATATTTATTTTCTCGATCTTTAATTGATAATTCCTAAAATATTTACGTAGAAATTTACCATATGCTGGTAAGCATTTGTTAAAAAAAAATGTGATCAGCAGGTAAACCATTGAGGTTACTCAATGAATCCTCAGAGACTATATGTATGATCGTTTCATCGAGTGAAACTCGATGAATAAAGAGATAGTCCAAGACAAATTTGTTTTCGACGGGACGAAATTTATTCGTTATAAACTCATTTATATTTTCAAGGCATTATAGTAATTCGCCATCGCTCCGCGATGATAGCTTAATTAAGGTATCACTCGATAAGGAGGCGGCCTCCCGAGACTGAAATTATTAAAATTAACAATCCTTTAGATAAAAATAAAGAGATGGTAGTTTATCCTAATATGCTTCATTTAAAAAAAAATTTTTTAAATGATAATAAAGGTAAACCAGGAATATATATGCTTACTAATAAAGTAACTAAAGATTTTTATATAGGACAATCTAAAAACCTTTATAACAGATTTTTAAATTATTTTAATACTGCTTACCTTAAAAGATCAAAATCTATAATTAGTAGAGCTCTTATTAAATACGGTTATTTAGATTTTTCTTTAACTATTTTAGAGTATTGTGCTAAAGTTGATTTAACTGTTAGAGAACAATATTATTTTGACAACTTAAATCCTGTTTATAATATTGAAAAAATAGCTGGTTCTTCATTAGGATTAATTCGTTCTGAAGAGACTAAGACTAAAATCAGTAAAGCTTTAAAAGGATTGCATAAAGGAGAAAATTCTTACTGATATGGAAAGAAGTTGAGCGAGGAAACTAAAAATCTTATGAGTCAAAAAAAATTAGGAGAAAAGAATAATTTATTTGGTAAAACTCATAGTAAAAAAACTAAAGAATTAATTAAACAAAAAGCTTTAGGTAGAAAATTATCTGAAGAAACTAAATTATTAATGAGCTCTAAGCATGGAACTTCTGTTAATATATATGAAAAATAAGATAAAGAGGAGTTTAAACCGATAGGGAATTTTACTTCAGCCAGAAGAGCAGGAAAATTTTTAGGAGTTAGTGGAAGTACAGTTATGAAATATATAAAATCTGGTGAAATATTTAAAAATAAGTATAAATTTTCAGTTAAATAAATTAAAAATCAGTTGAATCAATATGTTAAAAATAATGCCAAGAAAATATATAAACCCGAATAAAAAAAGTCTATTAGAATTGACACTCATCGAACTAATCTGAACAATTACTCCCATTTATTAAATCTTATAATTGGGTGAAACTGCCAAATTCCGGGAAAGTCTTAATAATTTTTGGCCCAAACAATATCCAAAAGGTTATTTGTGGCTGAACTAATCATTTAGCTATGGAAATCAAAAATATTTCGTTATTGAAATGGGGATTATCGCGGATCTAAGTCAATTGTATAATTATAAACTGCAATTGTAAAAGAGCAACGAGTAGATGGTAGTTACATTATCTTAAAATTTAATTAGGTTGGTTAATATTTATTATATTGCTCAATTAGTTAATATTTATATAAGATAAATGTTAAGGTGTACTCTATGGAATATATATAATTTCAGAATATAAATATATTTGAAAAAAAAACTTTTAATTTTAAACCAAAAATTTTAAAAAGATTTTATTCAAGTTTAGGTAAATTTAATAATCATAAATCTATTGATCCTTGATTTGTTACTGGACTTATAGACGCTGAGGGTTCATTTACTGTTAGTGTATTAAAAAGTTCTTCTACTAAAACAGGTTGAGGTGTTAATGCTAGATTTAAATTAACTGTACATCTAACAGATTTAGATCTTATGTTAAATCTTAAAAAATTTTTTGGCGATGTAGGAAAAATGGTAATTTTTAAAGATACTTGCACTTACCGTGTTGATAAGTTAAAGGATATTATGGAGGTTATTATTCCTCATTTTGATAAATATCCACTTGCAACACAAAAGTTAGCAGATTATATGTTATTTAAAGAAATTGTTAGTTTAATGAAAATTAAAGAACATTTAACTTTAAATGGCTTAAAAAAAATTTTATCCCTTAAAACTTCATTAAATTTAGGTTTATCAGAAGAATTAAAAAATAGATTTTCAGATATAGAAGCTGTAAAAAGACCTTTAATAATAGATAAAGATATTCCCTCACCATTTTGAGTAGCTGGTTTTACCTCAGGTGATGGAAGTTTTTATTTAACTATTAGGGCAAATAAATTAAATGAAATACCTCGAACAGATATAGGGTTTTCAATAACTCAACATTCGAGAGATATGCTTTTACTGGAAAAATTTATAAGTTTTTTTAATTGTGGTAGAATAAAAAAAGATTCTAGATATTCTGTACACTATTATGTAGTTACTAATATTAAGGATATTACAAATAATATTATACCTTTTTTTAATAAGTATAATATTAAAGGTGTTAAATCTTTAAATTTCGTAGATTGATGTGAGGGAGCTAAAATAATTAAATCTAAATCTCATCTTTCTAGGGAAGGAGTAGAACAGATTTGTGCTATTCAAAGTAGAATGAATAGTAAAAGATCTGAATTTAATACTTAAATTTTTTTAGTATTTATATATTTTTTTATTTTAATGCATAATGTTAATTTATAACATGAATTGTAAAGATTTATGTTTATTTTGCTTTTAACAAAATTGTACTGCAATGTGTAATTTTATAGCTAAGTTATTTATAATTAGTAATATTGTTACTTTATTATAATTGAAATTATTATTATAATTTTATTTAATTTATTAACGGCGGCGGCGCCGTAAACCGGTGGTGCTATTCTAAATTATAATATTCCATGGCTATTATTTTAATCTTAATTGCATTTCCATCTTTCAAACTTCTTTACTTAATGGATAAAAACTAAAGTCCATCATAGAATATATTTATAACTCTATGTTAAAAAGAGGGTTAATTTCAAAGAAAACTTCTAATATAGTTATAGAGTTAATTTGAAGCGAATTTTATTGTTAAAAGTATTAATATTTATCTAGGTAACAATAAGCACGTTCAACGACTAAAGTGTAAAATACACCTTTATTTGCTAGGTATTTTCTTATAGTTAATAGGATAACGATTAAACCGTGTATTAGTATAAAGGTTAACACCCTCCATCTATTAACTTAAACTTAATAAATCTATCGTAAAACAAAGATTGAAAGGGTTGTCTTAGTAGTTGATTACATAGTCTGAACCTTGCTGTGAAATAAGGAAATATGAAAATAAATCATATAATATAATTGAATTGTTTAATGTTAGATTTAGAGAGTTATTTAAACATTAGCCCTTTAATATATCTAACCCAAATTTTACGTAGTAATTCTGGCTATCTAAAAATAAATAGTGAGGCTTTATCCAAAAGGTGTTTTACTTTTGCGGCTCCAACAAATAAAACTTATTCTGAGCTTGAGTCAATAATTACAGAAGACAAACATTTAGGTTTAACTTCTTCTATTAATAATTCTTATTCTTGATTAAGCGGGTTTACCGATGGAGAAGGCTTTTTTTATATTGTTATTACAGGCCAAACTTGTAGTTTTAAATTTCAAATCAATTTACACAAAGATGATATTAATGTATTATATTTTATTCAAAAAATTCTAGGATTTGGAGAAGTTAGATCATACAATAATTTTGCATCTTTTACTGTTACGAGGCTTAAAGATATAGCCAAAATCATTGATATTTTTTACGAATATCCTCTTCAGGGTACAAAATGGCTTAATTTCCTAGATTTTTCTAAAGCTTATAAGCTCTATAATAATCAATCTAAAAATTCGTTGTTAATCGCAGAAATTATAAAAATTAAAGATGGTATGAATCATAAAAGATCTGATTTTTCTATGCCTAACAATAAGGAAATTAACATAACACCGTATTGATTTCTAGGTTTTATAGAAGGGGAAGGTTCTTTTAGCATTAATCGACATAATAAATTTAGATTAGATTTTAGTTTATCTCAGGCTATCGTTGACTTTAATTTAATGCAAAATATTAAAACTTATCTCGAAAATCTTCCAGGTACTGATGGTAAATATGACGGTGCAATAGGAATTTCTGTCTCAAAATCTACAAATATAAACCATAAATCTACTGCTAGAATTGAAACTACACGAATTGAATATTTTTCTAATATATTTATTCTTTTTTTAGATAATTTAGTTTGACGTAGTAAAAAACAGTGAGATTTTCAAGATTGAAAATATATTTTTAAACTAAAAGAACAAGGCCATCATTTATCCAAGGAGGGTATAGAATTAATCGATAAAATTTTAAGCCAGATGAATAACAATAGACTTTCAACTTCAGGTAAACCAGTTGTAGATAGAACGCTTTTATTAGCTGAAATTGAACAATTACTTAATGGACCTTCTAACTTTGAATTAAGGAACGGTAAAAAATGAATAATATCGTTAAATAAATATTATCACTCTTCCCGTAAAAATATTTGTGTTTTCATTCAAAGTGAAGACGGAATAAATATTCATTCGTTTGATTCTATAGCTGACTGTGCCAAATTTCTAAACGTAAACCCATCCACTGTATCTAAAAGAATTATTAAAAATATCCCTTTTTTATTTGACGATAAACGAGTATATATTAAAAAAGAAGAAGTAAATAAATAGGTAATCTTTACTTATATTGTTTCTTTGTGCATCTTATTATTTAAAGTTAGGAAGATAAATCTTTATTTACCGCCCTATTAAATAAGGTGAGCATGATGGTAATCTATTTTTTGCTTTGGTTATATTATAGCTCATCTCAATATAAGATACCCGATAATACACAACTAGTTCCTTTATTATTTTTGTTTTATCTAAATTTATTTTTATGTGTTATTAGTATACTAATTGTATACTTGTAAAACTATGCAATAATATATTAAAATATTTATAACAATATAATAAGTTAACCTATTTTGGTAAAAATTAAAATTAAGTTATTAAACATTATTGGAAGTTGCTGATCCTGCTATGTCTATTCTTGCTGAGGGTCTTAATGATGGCCCCAAATCATTTATATTAAATAATATTGAAAAGATTAATTGCTTAGTTTTTTCATTAGTAATGTGTAAAAATAAAAATATTATGTCTATACAAAGTAAAATTTCTAATTTTCATACTAGAGTTAGAGCTGCTAATCGTATAGGGCCCCATAATGAAGATGTTATATCTGTTATAGTGGGCTCATTACTAGGAGACGGCTATGCTAATAAAAGATCTGTAGAAGGTACAAGACTTTGTTATAGACAAAGTATAGTCCATAAAGATTATTTATTTTGATTGTATGAATTTTTTTATACTAGAGGTTACTGCTCAAACTTAGAACCTAGAATGTACACTAGAACAATAAAAAAAGGAGAACAAAAAAAATATTTTGGATATGAATTCAACACTTTTACATTTAGAAGTTTTAACTGATTACATGAAATGTTTTATAAAAAAGGTAAAAAAGTAATAAGCCCAAATATAGAAAAATATATAACTCCATTAGCATTAGCAATATTTATAATGGATGATGGGGGCTGAGCTAAACCTGGTGTAAGAATAGCTACAAATAATTTTAAATTAGAAGAAGTACAATTTTTAGCTGAAATATTCAAAAGAAAATATAATCTTGACTGTACTATTCAAAAAATAGAAACTATTGGCCAATATTCTCTTTACATAAAAAGTTCATCTGTGCCATCCTTGCAAAACCTTATTTTACCTTATTTTNCATACATCAATGTACTACAAGTTAGGCTTATAAACTAATGTAAAATTTAGTCTTAACCTTTTTTTTTTTTTTAATATTAATGATAGTCGTGATTTAAATAAAGTTATATTTTTATTATAATATTATATTAATTTATTTATCTCTAAGTTTCCGACAGGATTCTTTAAGGAATCTTTATATTCCTTTGGCGATGCAAATGTAATCAATTAAAGATTATTATTTATAGTGCTTAAATAATAATACAAGATTGTCAGTAATAAAACACTGCCACAGATTGGGTCATTTGTGGGTGTAAATTATTTTAATTAATAAATTTATGCTTAATGAACAATCGGTAAGAAAAAACAAATTCTTGCATCAATGATACTGAAGCTACCAGTACGTGGATTTCTTAAATAATGATAATGAAAACATCGAATATGATTCTTATATAGTACCAGAAGAAGATTTACAAGACGGTGCTTTAAGAATGCTCGAAGTAGATAATAGAGTAAACAAGTTTTAATAAAACTTTACTCTAGAGTAGCCAAATTCCGGGGAAACCCTAAGAGCTCATAATACTAACCTGATTATCGTTTAAATGATTTGATCTAGGTAAGCGAAAACTTAAAAAATAAAGGTACCTGACTAATCATCTGGATATAGTAATAACTTTTGAGATTTGACGAAAGTCAGAATGGGTTATCGCGGATCTAAAACACATTTTAATAATGTGTAAAAGAGCAAAGAGTAAACGGTTACTCACCATTTATAAAATTAAACCTTGAATAAACCATAAATGTGAGGATAGATAGATGGTGTAAGATGTACTCTAATAACCAAATTTTTTTTGATATTTTTTGTAATAGATAAGTAAACTATTTAGGTAAGTTGAAAAAAATTCTAAAACGAGGCGTTATATCTTTAGCTTATACCTAAAAGTAAGGAAATTTATTTTTTATTCTCTCAAGGCAAAAAAGATTAAAACATGTAATCCTTTTTGAACAACTTTTATTTAAAAAAGTTAAATATTCTCGGGTTGCTTCAGGTATAAGAAAGTATAGCGCGCCTTGTGCTGGTTTTGACCCATCTATATTAAATTCGTGATTTATCACAGGTTTCACTGATGCAAAGGGTTGTTTTTCTATTACAGTATATAAAGATTCCTCACGTAGTCTTGGTTGAAGAGTCAGTGCTATATTTTTAATTGGGCTTCATAAAAAAGACTTAGAGCTTTTAAACCTTATTCAAGCATATTTTGGAGGCATAGGGCGAATAAAAAAATTTACTAAAGACGCCTATGTTTTTAAAGTAGATACTTTAGATCAAATGATGAAAATAATTCATCATTTTGATAAATATCCTTTAATTACTCAGAAACATGCGGATTATCTTCTTTGAAGGGAGGTAATTATGATTATGCATCGAAAGGAGCATTTAACACAAAAAGGTCTTCTAGCTATTTTTAATTTGAGAGCTTCTTTAAATTTAGGATTATCTGAAAGTTTAAAAACAGCTTTCCCTAATGTAATTCCCGCTATCAGACACCAAGTTAATAATATAACTATACCACATGGTGAATGGTTGGGTGGTTTTACGTCAGGAGAGGGTTGTTTCCATATTCTTATAAGTAAAAGTTCAAATATAGTCCAATTAGTCTTTCAAATAACTCAACATTCTCGCGATAAAATATTAATTCAAAGTTTAATATCTTATTTAGGTTGCGGTAATTTGGTTACCTAGTTCCGACAACAAAGTGCAGTTCAGAGTAGGAAAATTTACGGATAATTATGAAAAAATCCAAAAATTTTTTTGCATTCATAAAATTCAAGGGGTAAAACTCGAAAATTTTAAAGATTGATGTCTTGTTGCTAAATTAATGAAAAATAAGGAGCATTTAACTAAAGAAGGATTCGCTAAAATTGTAAAAATAAAAGCCGGTATGAACAAAGGAAGACTTTAATTTGTTTAAAATCCTATTAGGTGCTATAAAAACTTAATTCAACACTTTGCAAAAATTGAGTTTTAATATAATTTCGAATAAGTATACCAATCTTGGTAAATTGTATAATCAGAAATATAGCCTTTTCAGGCTACGTGAAATCTTTTATAACGTAGGTGAAAAAAAAAAATAGTCGGAAACGGGGCGTTATATCCTTAGCTTATATTTAAAGGTTAAAATATTAATTTTAATCTATAATATTTTTAATAAAGAGGACTAAAACAAGTTATAGTTCCAGAATTAACTCATATTCGTTTCATTATCACAGCGGCTGACTAATTAAACCTTAAGTAAGTTTTATTTAATGTCTGATAAAATTTCAAACTCCGGGTAATCCCTAAAATTTTATATACTAAACATAAATATAAAAATATTATGCGGAAAGATTAATTACCTTTGTAAAGTAATAAGTATAGGAAATGATTAAAAATGGGAGTTCGCGGATCTAAATCACTTATTAAGTGTAAAAGAGCAACGAATATATGATGCTTCGCTTATAATAATATACTACTTCCTGAACCCGTACATAATTGGGCAGATTATAAGTGTAAGATTTATCCTAATAATCTTTGAAAAGAGATCTTATATACTTAACTTAATTCTAAATTAATAATCAAGTTTAAATTTTTATATTTATTACAATTAATAAATTTGGTAAGTTCATATTATTCCTGTAAAATTTAATTTCAATCTAAGGATTAATGATACAGGAGTAATAATATTTAGCTAAATTAGATAAGTATAATAAGAATGAATAGTATTAATACATGAAAAATTATTTCATTGTTTCTGCACTAGCTATAAAATTTGAGTATCTAAATAAAAATTCAATAGATTTTAAACAATTAAGTCGCATGCAAATTTCTACTACAACATTTAAATTATCTCCTAAGTCAAAAAAGTCTGAAAATCTAAATGTCAGTTCTGGTAATATTGTTCTTTGAGGAAGCAATCTAGGTTTAACATTAGTAGGTAGATTAACAAGGATTCAGGCAAGTATGACTAAAATTCCACCATATGTACAAAGTGTTATAATAGGATTAATTCTATTAGATGGTTGAATGCAGTTACCTTCTGATAGTAAAAATGCAAGATTAGGATTTAAACAATCTACAAAAAATTCTTCATATGTTTGATCTGTGTTTTTTATATTAAATCATTACTGTTCTAGTTTTCCTTATATAAATACTGGAATAAGAAAAGGTAAACCTTTTTCAGGATTAGTTTTTCAAACACGTCAACTACCTTGTCTAACAGATATTTATAATTTATTTTATAAAAATAAAATTAAGATTATACCAAGTAATATTTATGATCTTCTTACTCCAGTTGCTTTAGCTCATTGAATTAAAAGAGATGGTTCTAAAGGGTTGGTTCTTTGTACTGACTCTTTTAGTTTAGAGCAGACAACATTATTATTAAATGTTTTAGTAATTAAATATGAACTAGATTGTACACTTTAAAAACAAAATTCAAAATGGCGAATTCATATCAAACGAAAATCAATGCTTAAATTAAAATCTGTTGTAATTAGCCATATGCATCCTTCTATGTTGTATAAATTATAAATTTAAATTCTATATTAACCCCCCCTTAATTTATAGAAATTTGAATAAAATTAAATAATATTAAAGAGTATATTTATTTAAACTTGAATATAATTAAAAATTAAAGAGTATAAAAAATTGGTTATACATTCTTTTGCGGTACCTTCTCTCGCTTTAAAGCTTGACGCCTATCCTGGAAGACTTAATCAATGTTCTACTCTAATAAATAGAGAAGGAGTATTTTATGGTTTCATCTCCATTGAGGCCAAAGTCATAGTAAACCTTTGGCTACAAATCATCAAATTGCCGGGGACACCCTAAAGCAATCTTAACTAACCAAGTGTAGTAATATAATTTGGGGCGCAGGTAATGACTCGCGGTAGTAAAATCAAGATTGATAATTGAATGGGCAATCCGCAGCCAAGCGCCATTTATTTGTTTTAAATAATTATAAGTGGTGTGCAGTTCATCGACTATATGTTGGTTGGCGCAAGCTTAAGATATAGTCAGATCCTGCTTGAAAAAGTGCAGAAGAACCGCTTAAATTTTTTATGTTTAATGTTCTTTGTAAAATACATATAAATAAATTTATATTTAGGAAGAAAACCTCTGCTTTAGTTTTTAATAAAACATAAATTAAGTAGAGTAAATACGCAATACATTAATACATTATTAATTAAACGGGGTAATAAAATCGCAATGTTCGGAGATTATATCACCTGAGTCTCTTTCACTATCAAATTCTGGGGACTCCCTAAAGCCTATAGTACCAACCCTATTATGAAAAGTTAGTAGGGGGCAAAATTAATCATTTTGACTGTACGTATGTACGAGGTAATAATCTCTAGGATGAAATAAATGAAATGGGTTATCGCAGATCTAACCTCGCCTAAATAGCGGGAAAAGAGTAACGAGTAGATGGTAGAGAGTGTAGGAATTTAAAAATATTAATATATATTATGAATTAAGATACTTTAATATTGTGCTAAAGAAAAACGGTATATTATATTAATTACTGAGCGTCGCGCGTTTTAAAAAATTTTTTATAAAAATTTTTTACTCTAGTAGCGCGCGCTGCGACGCAAAAAGGTGGGGCTGCATAGCAGCCCCTCGCTAAATTGATTCTTAGTTATTTAATCCTTCATTTTAGGTTTACTCTAAGTAGCATCGAAAGGTGTGCAACGTATAGTTAACGAAAATATTTGGTAATAGAATATTCTCAATAACTAGTTAAAGGTGTTCGCCGCGTTGCTTAATTTAAATAGGTTTAAATTGTAATAGCCTTAATATCGTTGTGGTGTTCTTCACAGTTCTATGCCAATTGTTATTCAATCTGTTTCAATCGAAAAGTTCTTAGTTTGACTAAATGAACAATAATGTGTACTTTGTTTTATAATCCTAATTGTATTAAACGCCCTCTTTTTTATAATTCATTCATGTTAACCCGTAAAGTGACTTATAGAAATTATGTAACAGCTAATGATTATTTAACAAAATTTGAGAAAAATGTATTAATTAAGTATGACAATATACCTGCTAATTCTTTAATTAAACATCTTGATTCTTTGGTTGCTTCTAGAATTGTTATGTCTAGTACTGATGTAATAAAATATTGTATGGATTAAATAATATAAAAAATATAAAACATTACTTCTATAAGCCTGAAAATTTAGATGTATCAGGAATATATAGCTTTATTAGTAAAGATGGTTTATCCTACTATTAGGTCATCCATGAATATTAGAAAAAGATATAGCCGTCATATATTTAATATAAAACAAATTAATACAAGGTATTCTCAAACTAACCTTAAATTTTATAATTATATAAAAAAATATGGTTTAGATTCATTAGATTTTGGTTGTTTATTAATAACAAAAAATTATCTTGCTATGTACAGTGGATTAAATTTATCTCAAAAAGAAAAAAATTTTTTTTTAGTCTTTAACGCAGCTAGATCTTCTTTTAACTGAACAATATTTTTTAGATAATCTAGGCCGGAGGCCCGCCGTATAACGGCCCTCTGAGCCAGCACGCGCGCAACGCGCGCGGGATCTTTCTTTAAGTTTCTTCTAAGGTTGGAACAAGAGAAGGTGGTAAATTATCAGATAAAATACGAAAAAAAATGAGTGATACTCATTTAAATTTAGATGTTATGCTATCTAAACAATAATAAGAATTAATTAGAGCCAAAGCTAAGGATGCTTAAAAAAATGACTCATTTGATTCAGAAAGAAGAAAATCTATAAGCAAATTACACGGAAGAGCTATAATAATAAAAAACTCTTATCAAAAATTAATTGAAGAGTACCATCTCAATTAAAAGTAGCTGAGTATTTAGAAGTTAGCCGGTATAAAGTAAGTAAGTTCCTAAATACGGATAATTTGTTAAATAGTAAGCTAGACCTGTATTTTTAATAGATAAAGAACAATAAAGAGCGTTCAATAAAAATCCAGGTGTTAGATATAAATAAAAATATTTTGGATACTTGTAATAGTATAAGAGCAACTGCAGAAAAAAAAAATACGGTATTACAGCTATTTCCATTAATGAGACATATTTAATAAAGATAAACTATGTAAAGGTAAATATTATTTTGTTAGTGTTCCACGGAATTAGTTTATAAATTATTTTTTTTATAATTATTTTTGCAGTTAAATGTTATATATTTATCTTATATTTTATAATTTATTATCTAAAATTTTTTTATGGATTAATATTATGGTTATTATTACTTGTTCTATTGTAATTAATTTACTTTAATAGAAAATTTTTTCCTTGATAGATAAAATACCAAATATAAAAAATTATTAATTTGATCCGTAGAATTATTCTACGAATAATGGGAGAAGCGTATTATATACTTAAAGCCCCTTTTCTACCTCCCCCCTACCCACCCACTTTTTTGTAGGGTGTTCTTCACAATTCTATGGCAATCGTTTTTAAAATCGTAACACGTAGTACGGGGGGGGGAGGTTATTCGGTTTCACTATTATACGAATATTATAGTTAGTATATTTATAACTAGAATATATTTAAATATAATTTAGATTTATTCCACCTTAATTTGATTAACCGTATATAATTTTTATTAGCTTTATTTAAGGTGCGATACTACTAAGCTTATTTTTTGTTTTGCATTGAACAAAAACACCAAATATAGGATAATCTCTTCATAATTTGATCCGCAAATTTTTGATTTAGCGAATAGGAGAGAAGGTTCACTGTATTTTACAAAAATAAAGCTCCTTTCATATAATTGACTAGCTTATTCTTCTGAATGTGTGTTACAATAAACTGCAGGATTATTCCGGTAGATTCGTAAATCCTATAATTCTAAATAAATTTTTATCTTAACTTTACTTTTACTTTTTGTACCTTTATCAGGAGTAATTTGCCTATCTACAGCTGCATTTCAAAAATTTTTTTTTAATGAACAAATGGAAATAAAAATAATAGCATTAACAACATCTATAATAAATGTTATAATTTCTTTAATAATTTTAATTTTTTATGATTTTAGTCTTAATCATTTTCAATTTCTACAAGATATTAACAAAGTTAAATTTTGTGATTTTTATTCCGGATTAGATGGAATATCAATATATTTTGTTGTGTGCCCTTTAACTAAGTTATTAAATATTAATATAATATTATTATTTATATTTAAATCTAAGCCCGTTCTACTAAGAATCATAACTGAACTATCGTTATGTAAACCAATTAACTTACTTGAGATCGAAATGATTAGAGGAATGGAACATGTTAATAAAGTCCTTAATAAGATTAAGTATAAATTTTATTTATGGGGCAAGGTAATTTATATCCATGCTCTTATTATAATGCTTTTACAGAGCTATATTCTGACTTTGAAAATACTTGATACAAAGTGTAATCATAAATGTGTAGAAAAACAAAATACATATTTAAGTTCATGGTTACTAAATAAGGTTTTATCCTTAAAGCAGTGAGCTAAAGATATAATATCAGGCTTTTTCTTAGGAACTGGGGATCTCCTAAGCCTAGTAATAGGTATCAAATTTTTGACTTCGGGAGAAGGAGTGATCGTAGTACAAACTCAGAATAGTTTGAAAGGGTCACAGGAAACAGTTGTCTTTAAAAATAAAGCAGGTGAAGGTAATACTTTACACTTTATTCGTAAAAGACCAAAGAGATATGATTATAATTCATATAATTCAATACACTTAAATTCTCAAAGCATTAATAGAATGTGAACACAAAGACAAAATAGAAATTTCGCAATTAGACATAATAGTACTCTAGTTTCAAAAAATTGTAATATTAAACCTTGATTCTTAACAGGGTTTACAGATGGAGAGGGATGTTTTATGATTAATATTCTCAAAGAACCTAAAATGAAATTAGGTTGAAGAGTACAACCTGTATTCCAGATTGGACTTAATACTAAAGATGAAAATTTTTTAAAAGGGATTAAAGCGTTTTTTGAAAATCAAGGTTATTTAATTAAATCAAATAATAATATTCTGTTTTATAGAGTATTTTTAATAAAGACGTTAGAAAAAATTATTAATCATTTTGATAAATATCCTTTACAATCTCAAAAAAGAGCAGATTTTGAATTATTCAAGCCAGTAGTAATGATTGTAAAGAGTAAAAACCATTTAAATCTAGAAGGTTTACAAGAAATTATTAATCATAGAGCTTCATTAAATAATGGATTAACTCCTTTATTAAAAGAATCTTTCCCTAAATATAACCCAGTACCAAGAAAATCTAATATAGTAAATCCTCAAATACCAGATCCTCAATGATTAGCTGGATTTACAGCAGGAGAAGGATCATTTAGTATAAATATTTCAAAGAATTCTGCTTCTAAAACTGGATATCTAGTAAATATAAGATTCCAAATAACTCAACATTTAAGAGATGAAAAATTGTTAATAAGTTTAATAGATTATTTTGGTTGTGGTCAGTATTATTCATTAAAAGGTACTCGAAGTACAGGGAATTTTGTTGTAACAAAATTAAGTGATAATTTAAATAATATTATTCCTTTTTACTTAAATAATCCTATTATTGGCCTAAAAGCTTATGATTTTCAATTATGATGTAAAGTTTCTGAATTAATGTTAAAAAAAGAACATTTAACTTTAGAAGGGTTGGAAAAAATCAGAGAAATAAAAGCCAAAATGAATAAATATTATAGAGGGGGAGTAAATAATAAATGCGTTATTAACTCTTCTAGTGAAGATACGGCGCGCGTTGCGCGACGTATCAAGGCCGACCTAGCCGGTCTCTATACTAATTCACCTCATAATATTAATATAAAAAATTTAATTGCTATATTGAGTTTGCAGTCTATTTATAATAAGGTTTTAAAATTAATTAATTTAAATTTACACTTTATTCAATATATGTCTTCAGAGGATAAACAAGCATTAAATGATAAATCAATTATAAAGTTGGATGAAATTATAAAAAATCTCAAAAATTGAACATATTCATTTGAACCTATATATGTAAAAAACATTAAGCTTAAAAAATCAAAACCTTTAGCTATGCCATCTCTTAAGGATATAATATTACAAACAGCGATAAAACTACTTCTGGAGTTTAAATGTGAAAAACAAATCTTTAATTGTCAAAGCTTTGGGTTTAGACATAATAAATCTATCCATCATGCATTAGCGTATGTAAAAAAGATGAAAGGGGTAACTTGAATTATTGAAGGTAGAATAAATAGTTTAGTTGATAATATTAATTATAATATATTAGTTAATATAATTAATAATAAATTAAACCCTGATAGAACTCTTATGGGAATTTTTAATAAACTTTTTAAAGTAGGTCCATTAGTAAATCCTTTTTTTGATATAATTTCACCTATTTTACTTAATATTTATTTAACTCCCTTAGATGAGTTTATAGATAAATTAAAAGAAAATTATGCTAGAAGTCCTTTTCACCTAAAGATTTATTATGTAAGATTTGCGAATGAATGAGTATTAGGTGTGGTTGGAGACGGGCATAATAATGAATTAATTGAGATTAAGGAACAAATAAAGATATTCCTAATGGATAAGCTAAAATTAGAATTAGAAAAAAATAAGCTAACTCATTTAGAGAAAAATTATGCGAATTTCTTAGGTCACAATTTAAGATGTAGGGTTAATACTACTTTATTAAAGAAAAATTCTAAACACTTACTTGATTACTCTCCGTTAATATTAATACCTTACAATAATCTAAAATCTAAACTTATTGAAAAAGGATTTGCAGATGATTTTGGTTATCCTAAATATGTAAGTAAAATCATATATTTATCAGATTATGATATAGTTAAATATTATAATAGGTTTTTTACAAAAATTCTTAATTTTTATAGTACGGCTGACAAATGTTCAGGTTTTAGAGAATTATTTTATATATTAGAATACTCTTTAGCTCATACACTTGCAGCAAAACACAGATCTAGTTTATCAAAGATATTTAATAAGTACGGGAAACCCATAGTTGTAAATTCTAGGGATTTAGGTAAAGTAAGATTTACCAAACCTAAATTATATTTTAATAAAAAGTTAAATGTGGAATTAGTTTAGCCTTCAGCGAAACCTGCTCTGCTGGAAATGTGAAAATTAGAATATAATACAAAAGACCCGGCGGCGCGCGCGCTGAACGGAGTCAGCACCGCGCGGGTCGGCCCTATTTATATATTTAGTAAAAATAATTAAGAGGCCTTTAGGTATTTTTTTTCTTTATCTATCATAGAGTAAATAAGGCAAGTTTAATTAGTATTTATTAAAAAGATGTATTAACGGCCTTCATCGGCGGCGCGGAGCGCCGGCGATGAATATAAGAGAGATTAAGTGTATTGTCTCGATTGAAAAATCGCTTTGTATACTGTTTCTGGAGAGCCGTATGCCTTGAAAATCGCACGTACGGTTCGGAGGGAGCGTAATTAATCCCTGAAATCTAGGGACTAACTATGCGACCCTACTTAATAACAACAATAATTACACCTATAGCATTATTATCTAATTGAAGTTCAAGAAAATTAACAATAAGAGCTTATGCGATAATAATATTATTATTAGAAACATTATTATTAGCTGTTTTTTTACTATTAGATGTATTTTTATTTTATGTATTTTTCGAAAGCATTCTTCCGCCTCTGTTTATACTAATAGGTTTATTTGGGTCTAATGAAAGAGTAAGAGCAAGTTTTTACTTATTCTTATATACATTATTTAATAGTGTGAAAAGAATCAAATTCCGGGGAAACCCTAAAGCTTTAGTAATTAAAATTATAAAGGAAACTTTACAATTGGCCTTGTTAATCATCAAGGGTATAATAAGATCACTAAAGATAAAATGGGTAATCGTGGATCTAAATCAGACCGAAAATACAAAACGTTTATTTAAGCCTGTAAAAGAGCAACGAGAATATGATTTTTTATTTTACAAAAATATAAGAGGTTCTCTGGTCGCCGGGAAACCGGTTTTTGGAAGAAAAAAAAATGTTATTTTTTATAACCTACAACATAAACGAGTACTTTTCCATACAACAACAATTAACCATAATTTATCTGAAGAAAATAAACTTAATAATATAAAAAAACCTAATCTATTAATTAAAAAGTTAGATCCTTGATTTATTTCAGGGTTTATAGATGGTGAAGGTTCTTTTATCATTAGTATATCTAAAAATAATAGATATAAAACAGGTTATCAAGTTCAATTAATATTCAAAATTACTTTACATAATAAAGATTTAGAATTATTATCTCAAATTCAAAGTTATTTTGGAGTAGGGAATATTAGTAAACATGGTGATACTACTATGCAATATTATGTTAAATCTGTTAAAGATTTAACAACAATAATTTCCCATTTTGATAAATATCCTTTAATTACTCAAAAATGATCTGATTATCAACTTTTCAAACAAGCGTTAAATTTGTTTAAAAATAAAGATCATTTAACAGATGATGGGTTTAAAAAAATTCTTAATATACGAGCTTCTATAAATTTAGGTATCACGGAAGAATTAAAAATAGCTTTCCCAAATATAATTCCAATTTCGAGACCTTTACCTTTAGAAACTAAAGTCAATAATTTAAATTGATTAGCAGGTTTTGCCAGCGGTGAGGGCTGTTTTTTTGTTTCTATTTATAACTCTCCTACAACTAAATTAGGTGAAGCCGTAATGTTAAAATTTCATATAGCTCAACATAGTAGAGACAAGGATTTAATAGAAAGTTTAATTAATAATTTTGGATGCGGAAGGATTGAATTGAATTTAGAAAAATCAGCGGTTTATTTTGTAGTAACCAAATTTAATGATATAACTGATAAGATTATTCCTTTCTTCGAAAAATATCCTATTCAAGGTGTAAAAGCGCTAGATTTTTCAGATTTCAAAAAAGTTGTAGAATTAATGAAAAATAAATCTCATTTAACAAAAAATGGATTGGAAAAAATTCGTCTTATAAAATCAAAAATGAATTTTTCAAGAGATCATTAATAATTATTATAAAAATATAAATTAAATTGTAGGTTATAATAAGTAAATAAAGTAATCCAAAATTAAAGATATTTCAATTTTATTAAATTATTAAATATAAGATTAAAAATTTGAATTACGTATTAGGATCCTTATTTTTACTATTAGCTATATTAACTATGTCTTCTTTAATGGGTACTACAGATTTTGATGGTTTATTTAAAACTCTTTTTGAATTTGACGTTCAAAAATTTTTATTTCTAGGAATATTTATTGCTTTTGCAGTTAAAACGCCGCTTATTTTTCTTAATCTTTGACTTCTTAAAGCTCATGTCGAGTCTCCATTAGGAGGTAGTGTAATTCTGGCTGCTATTGTACTAAAATTAAGTCTTTACGGTATTTTTAGGTTGATGTTGCCAATCTTACCTAAAGCCTCTTTATTATATACTCCATTTATTTTTGCATTCTGTGTTGTTACTATTGTTTACGCTTCTATTAGTACGCTTAGAACTATAGATTTTAAAGAAATTGTTGCTTACTCCTCTGTTGCTCATGCTGCAGTCTACCTTATGGGGTCTTTCAGTAATTCTGTAATAGGTATCGAAGGTGCTATCGTTTTAGGGTTAGGTCATGCATTCGTTTCTTCTGGTCTATTTATCTCAGTAGGTGGTGTATTATACGATAGAGCCCATACTAGATTAATCACCCTATATAGAGGAATTACTCAATTAATGCCAGTTTTTTCTGTCATATTCTTTATCTTATGTCTTGCCAACATGGGATCTCCGCTTACAATTAATTTTATAGGAGAATTTATGTCATTGTATGGGGCATTTGAAAGAATGCCTATTTTAGGAAGTTTAGCTTGTTCTTCAATTATATTATCTGCAGCATTCACTATTTATATGTATAATCGTATCGCTTTTGGAGGAACTTGATCCCGTCATTTTATTCATTCTTTCACTGATTTAAATAAAAGAGAATTCACTTATTTATTATTCTTGGTTGTTATTACAGTAATTTTAGGTATTTACCCTGCTCCAATTCTTGATGGTTTACATTATTCAGTTTCAACTTTAATCTATTCATTTGATTATGATCTTACATATATGCTTTTAATGCCTATAGTTGCTCTTCCTTCTGTGTTTAATATAAATAAATCCATAGAAGGATTTGAAAAAATAATAGAAATTAAAGCTAATATGAATAAAAATAGAATAATAGATGCAACTGCTGACCAGGATACCGAATTTGCCGAAATCGATGCATTTGACCATCCTCTTTATATCAATTCTTCTTTTATTGACTTTGAAAAATCTTCTAAAGATTAATTATTAAAAATTTAATTTGAGATTACAAAAGTAAATTTTTTCTTTATATCTGGTTTATATTATTCCTAATTTAAAATTTTTTTTAAGCGAAATTAAAAAATTTATATCATATTTTTTATGAATAATTTAATAAAATAAAAAAAAAGTTATAGTTTTAGCCAACGCCTACGGCATTGGATTTATATTAGTATTGTATTTAAAAATAAATTTTTTTTATTATAAACAACAAGAATATTAATTTTATTTTGAACAGCGGTCGGTATGTTTTTGGTTATAGAAATAACCCAACTCTAAAGGGTAATTTTACATTGCATTCTTTACTTACGCTTTCGGATTTTAAAAAGCCTGATTCTTTGGCCTCAAAAAATATTATCAAATCTTTTTCAACTTCACTTCCTTTATTTATGAATGCTTATTCTGATACTAATTGAAGTGATAATGCTAGTACTGTTAGTGACACTGATATATGGGATAAAGATAAGCTTTATGGAGATCGTTATAATAATGAATGATTTAATAAGCATATGTATGTCGATAATTCGATATTAGGACGTGATACTCTTTTTTAGACAGAAAAATACTTTTACAGGATATTGGACAATATGGTTGATCTTGATCTTGGTTAGAATCGATTCCATGTTTAGACGATGCTTCAAAATCTTCTGTAGATGAATTAAGTTCAATAATATGAAATTATAAACAAGAATTAAAATATCATGCTGATTCTATTTTAAATTTAAATTATAAAATTAGCTCATTAAATGATAATAATATGGAGAATTTTAATAAATATAATGAAGAAAAAAATTGACATATTGAAAAATTTAATAAAGTTACTAAAGATCTTTCTACGATTGATTGAGTTTTTTCCAAATTTTATTCTTGAAGATATGTTCTATTATCTTCTCATAGTTCTTTTTATCCTCAGAGGGCTCAAGAATTACGGGATCTTATAAATTCACCTGAAATTCAAGATATTATTGAAAGAAGAACTAATACGCCTAGAACAACAGATTTATTTTCGTTTCAATATTTATTTATGGTAAGTTATATTTCGGTTACTATAGGCTGTATTTTATTTGCATATTATAATAACCTTGATATATTTAATCCAGATATAAATAAACCCTATAATTCTACTTTATGTTTAACGAGTTCACACTATCACTTTTATCGTAATTTTCTATTTCCATTAAATAATTCATTGAGAGCGAGGCGCCTCGCTTTTTCTACTAAAGAGAAAATTAATAAAAACGAAACAATGGATTTTAATAAGAATAAGATTAACTTATGTTCTATTTATTCTAAGGATTTTGATTCTAAAATTATCCATTAATAATTTATAATTCGTTTACAGTGAGCGTATATATTACTTTATTTTTTTTTTTACGGTTAACTCTAATTCTCTTGCTTACATGAATTGTTCGTTCATTCATATCTTTAAAATAAATATAGTTCAATACTGTTTTCAACAAAAATTTTATTGAACTTAAATTACTTTTGGTAGATGGTTTTATTAAATACTTTAAACTTCACATTATACATGGTAGTGAAAAGAATTATATTTTGACCTTAGTTGTTGTTTCTATAAGCCTTTTTTTTTACCTTTTTATTCAGCTAGGTAAAATTTTAATATGGTTATTTAATCGATTGAAGCCCAATAAATAATAACAATAAATTGTTAAAAAATATTAAATAAATTAAGCTGTTTATGTTGTAATATTTATCTAGTGTATTATACCGTTATAATCATGTTTTTTGACATGTATTAACTAGTATTGTATTTTATAAAAAAAAAAGAATGAATAAATTTAATAATGATTATAATAATTTATTAAAGCGGTCAAAAGATATACAAAAAATGAAAAATGAATTAAATAATGATTCTTTAAATTTTATGTTAGAAAATAATATAGATAATGAAAATTTAGGTTCTTTTCAATGGTACATAGATAATGGTGTAGACGTTAATAATTTTAAAATGATATTAAATGGTTTTGACGATAATAATTTTAAAGATTTTAAGGATCGTTTGTTTAGGAATAAAGAAGAAGAATTTATAGATATTAAAGCAAATAATCAATATTTAAATAATCAACTTGATTATACTGAATCATTTATAAATGAATTTAATGAAACTGATAATAAACTTTTAATTTCTAATAAAAATTCATCAGATCATTTATGATTAATTAATGATAATCTAAAATATCAATTGAAACATTCACATAAAAACTTTAAAAATTATAAAGATTTTGTTTATGTTGTAGTATTTAATCAGATAAAATTTAATAATAAAAAAGTTCTTATTTATAATTATATTTGTTATAATGCATTATTAATTAAACTTTTATATGTGTTTGCTTATATTGAACAAAATATTATAAAAATGGTTACGGGGGGGGGGGGAAAGAGGTTATATTCTTAATGACTATTATTACATAATGGATTCTAATATAATATCTAAATATGAATTAAGTTTATATAATTAGCCTTTTAATTTTTTTGATAATATTAAAATATCTATAAATTGTAATGTTGAAAAAAAATTATGAATGAATCCTACTCAATTAATAAAAAATATAAATTTTGAAGATATACGTGTAAAACTTAATTATGAATCAATTGCCAATTTAATTAAAATTTTACAAAATTGAA
This sequence comes from Drechslerella coelobrocha, assembly GCA_036971555.1. Taxonomy (NCBI): domain Eukaryota; kingdom Fungi; phylum Ascomycota; class Orbiliomycetes; order Orbiliales; family Orbiliaceae; genus Drechslerella; species Drechslerella coelobrocha. The sequence goes on along the minus strand of JAJTUH010000015.1, from coordinate 88,960 downwards.
ATGAGAATATCAGAACCGAAACTAATATTATTAATTATCTGAGTAATATATGTGATATTTTATATGGTAATGAATGAGAATGAAATTCAAATAATAGATATGAAATTAAAAAAGAATGAACACATAATTTACTTTCTAAATTTATATTTATAGTTTCAGATATAGAAGCATTTAAAAATTATATTAAAACGAATATTGATATTAATGTTAATGAAGGACTTCAAAAAACAAGAGGACAAATAACTTATCTGGGTAATATCCTACATAATTTTGATAAAAATTTCCGTAGTAGTATGCTTAATCATGCTAAATACTTTTTATTAAAACATATGGATGATAAAAATTCTTTATATAATTTTTACATTCCTCCTGCCTGTTTTAGTTTTCCAAATATTCATATTAATTTAGGTTCTGTAAAATGATAATTAAGTTTAAGTTAATTGTTTTTTATTTTTTTTAATTTTATTATTCGACGTTCATATTAGATTTATTATATTTACAAAATTTTGAATATCCAACAACTTTTCTGATTCGGTATATAAATTATAAGAGAGCGATTCCAATTTACATTATTCATTGATAGTTTCAAATATTCCACCTTTGCTTCAAATTTAGATCAAACGGAATGATCAGCTGCGTCGTCCTTTTTGTGCCATATTTTAAACAAAAATTATTAAATTAGTTTTTTTTAGTCACTTATATTTAATATAAATACTTTATATTTAATGTAAGTGGCTTTTTTTCCTTTAAGTATAGATATAAGAATTGCTATCACCGCTAGCCTACGTCACTAATAATGATAATATGCACGGAAGATTGTTAAACATTAATTTACCATAATTTTCTTTTAAAGAAAATAGTTATTTTATCTTTAAATTAAGGTACATTGAATAATTTTATATTTATAAAATTTAATATATTATGCTATTGTTATAAAAATTTTTAAAAATATTCTTCAATATAATATTAATTTGATCTAATACAACATTGAATGTATTTTTCTTTTTATGGTCGAAATCACTTAATTTAGAACAAATTTAATAATAGTTTTAATATATTTGTCATACTTTTTATATTAAAATTCTAAAAAAAACCCTTCTTTACGGGTCCGGTAAACCGTAAAAGTCAAAAACATCTCTTTGAGATGTTTATTATTTTAATTTATTAATTAGATTAATTTTATAGGTGAGTTTATGTCATTGTACGGAGCATTTGAAAGATTGCCTTTTATGGGTGCTTTAGCTTTTTCTTCTATTGATCTGTCAGCTGCCTTTACAATTTATCTTTATAATCGTATTGCTTTTGGAGGCGGGGGGGGGAGGCTGGGATGGATTGCGCGTGCTTTGCACGTACAACGCTTCGGCGCGCGTGTAAACACGCGCGCCGATTCGTAAATAAATATATTAAAAAAATATATTTTTTGACGCTAAAAAATTTTTAAGCTCAGACGACTAAAACCTAAACTTTAAATATGTATCTCTATTAAAGTATAATTTAATAATTTTAATGATAAAACTATAATAATAATTATAAAATAAAATTTGAATAAAGATTGTCTATGTTAAGAGCAAAATATATATTTAAAATAATTGAATAATTAATATAGTATATTCCTTTTTATTAAAAATTAATTCTAAATACCTTCGCGCTCTGAACGATAAATAGATAAAAATTAATTTTAATAATATATTGTAAATATATAATATATTTATAAGAAAAGGAGGATATAGTTCAATAGGTAGAACGACTGTATGTGGCATAGTATGTTCCCTGTTCAAATCAGGGTATCCTCCCTTAGAATATAAAATAAAAAAAAATTTTTTTTCATATAACTTTTGCCTGGATAGTTCAAAGGTTAGAACATTAATTTCATACATTAATAATGAGAATTCGAGTTTCTCTCCCGGCTGCAAATACAATGAAATAAAATAATTTCAATTATGAATATTTTTTAAATAAGTATTGCTTTTGTCTAGTAATTTAAAAAGTTATAACTTTAATATTTATACTATAATGAAATATTTTTCCGGATAATATTATATAATAATATTAATAAACATGGAAATTTAAGCAGGTATTAGGCTGGCCCGCTGGTTGTTTTATTAATTAAAAAATTAAATAATTAAATTTATAAAAATTTTTAAGTATTTAATTATAACTTATAAGTAATAATTAAATTAAAAAGATTTTTTAGTTATAAAAATCAGTATTTAATATTTTAGGTGTTATATAAACTATGTAGTCTTATAAGGAAGCATCCGCAATGGTCGCGGGTTGAGCTGTAAACTCAATAGCTATAAGCTAGAAAAGGTTCGATTCCTTTGCTTCCTAATATAAACTAAAGCCATGAGCTTTAAAAATTATGGCACGAAGTGCGCTGCAATGCAACGGAAAACTGTTATAGCAGCCCTCGCTAGTATTGAATAATTTTTAAATAAATATAATTTGTATAAACAATTTATTGATTATAATTATAGCCAATAAAGATCGGTTACCACCTTAAAGTAAATAAGTTGAATAATTTTTGATATTCCACTCATCTTGGTGATTAAAACTTAAATATTTATATTATTAACATTAGGTGGAAAATCGGTAAGGGGGGGGTATGTTACAGAAGGACTGTTATTTGATTGCAAATCATTAATTGTGGTTCGATTCCACCTTACCCCTTGTGAATTATGTATTTAAACGTTATTTAAAAAGGATTAAGCATAAAAATTTTTTTGTTGAATTAGTTTATATAAAGAATTTTATAATTCGGCGCGCGATGAATTCGACCGGGGCATCCAAATTTAAATTTTGTTGTAAAAAACGGTCAAGGAATTCTTTTATTTTTTTATACTATAGAGTTTTCAGAGATTGAATAAAAAAAAATTTTTTTTATTAAGTATACTTCGCTTAAGATTGAAAGGTGGTCCTGATCTTCAAATGCCAAAGATATAGGGATTTTATACTTAATCTTTGCTTTATTTTTTGGTTTTGGAATTAAGCCTGAATTAAATAATTATGCCATATGCTTGGAAAGTATTTAATATTATTTGATTATAAATAAAAATTCTTTAACTCGAACTAAATAATTTCTAAAACATGAGCAAAAATGACTATATAAAAAATCATTCTTTCAATACTATAAAAATTTTAGAAACTTTACGTATGTTATTTTCGATTTTTTTTATTCGTAAACCCAAAAAATTTTATTCTTGATCGCCTGAAAACACACAAGAATAAATATTAATATAAAAATTTTATCCTCTTATTGGTTATAGCTTTTTAATTGGTACAGCATTTATGTTCAGTATAATGGTGATGTACAGGGAGAATTAATAAAAAAATTTTTTTTTAATATGTATACAAAATAGCCCTCGCTTTAATTTTTTAAGCTAACCCACCTATCTTTTTTGGGAACTTATAGGGAGAATTATTATGTTTTGATAGAAGTTGTTCTTATAAAAATTTATTCTAATTCTGTCACTCCACTCAAAAACATGAGATTTTTAATGATGTTAAAGGAAAAGCTGGGATCATTTTTTCTTGATTTATAAGGTTACCCTAGGAAGCTTTCAAACTAAAATAAGTCAAAAATAGGCTAAACAGTCGAGCTTAAATATATAATTTATTTACATAAAAAAAATATAGATTTAAAAAATATTTAATCCTTTTTTGGAAGACAAGATAAGATTAGAATAGGAGAACTTTTTGTATCTTAGCTTCATTTATTAAAATTATAATAGAACATAACATTGTGATTCTTATCCTTTAATTATTCAAAAATGACCTTTAGTAGTTGATAAAAAAAAATCAAAGATCCAAATTAACTATCTGGATATACAAAAGGTGAGGAATATTTTTAAGTAGAATTATCTAAATCTAAATCTCATATATTAAAATATTTAATTTTAAAATTTATTTTAAAAATAACCGAGATCATTTATTATTAAATAGGTTAGTAAATTATTTTAATTACAGAGGTAATCTTAAAAAAATATAAAAATAATTTATTTTTATGCGTCTGGTTTAAATAGCATAAATAATAAAATATTACCTTTAAAAAATCCCTCTTTAAGGTTCAAATTTATTAGATTTTAATGATTTTTATAAAGTAGTTTTACTAATGGATAAAAAAAAATATTTAACAATAGAGGGGTTAAAAAATTAAAAATGGTATGAACAGAACAATAACATATAAGTAAAATTTAATACGCGGGCCACGCGAAGCGTGACACATGTGTCCCTGCGGACTTATTAAGGGTTTTTATTTCAAATTTAATATATGTGAGAAATAAGGAGAACGATAAAAAGTATGTGGGAGGGCACGAAAATAATAAAAAGCGACGCGCGCCTGCAAAGCTGGGAAGCTGCGGCGGCACAACAGAAACCCGAAGCTCGGGTTGCGGCCCTCGTTGCTAATATTTATTGTTTTTATTGTAAGTTTTTATAATACAAAATTTAAATCATTATTTTGATTTATAAACTTTTTTAATTATATAAAAATAATATATATTTAAAATATGTAAAAAAAAAATAAAAAATATTAGAAAACATTAAAAATATTTATAAAATATGTATATGACTTTTTTAAAGTATATTAAAATTATTGTACCGTTTATTGAATTTTTATCTTCTATAAAGTTTTTTATTGTAATGCTATATTATTTAAAAATACTTAAAATTATTTTAAATTTTATGTTAAAAATTTTATTAATTTTAATAAATTTACATATGCTATACTTGTTTTATTTTTAAAATTACTAAGCATGAAATTAAACAGTAGTATGTATGAATATTAGCTTATATTAGTCAAAAAAAAAAAGCGAAGCTTTTTAGTGAAAATAGTTTTAATACTATTCAAAAACTAAATCCCAAATGAATTAAAAATAAAATATCAGAAAAATGGTGTAAATTAATATCCCATCTTGTAAAAGATGTATTCTTTTAGTTAACTAATCCATATAGATTATACGCAAAATTCTTTAGGGGGGGAATATCGCAACACCACTTTTAGCTGCCGCGCGACACTTCGCGCCCGCATTCTACGAAAGGGGCTATCATGGCATTTTAGCGCGCTTTGCGCGCGAAATGGTGAGTTTATAAAAAATAGAAACGGGTTATATTAAAAAAAGCAAAAGTTAATTAAAAAATTTATAAATAACTCAAATTTTTAAAAATACAAACTAGATAGCACCGCACTTCGCGTAACGATTTTCGAGGCTACGATATTTTCTAGGAGAATAGAGCAAAATTAAAATAAAATTTCAACTATGTTAAATAATTCTTTTGGGTATTTAATAATTCAAGCATATTTACTATCCCATAACTCTTCTATAATAAATCAGGCTATTCTAATATTAAATAAAATTCAAGCACCTTATACGCTATCTCACAATTTAGGCAAATTTCAAGTTCTATTTTATTTAAAGCTATCCCGGTGTTTAAAAATAAAATAGCTCAAACTGTTACATCGTTTAAGCGCTGCTTGAGTAGAACAATATTTCAGTTTACGTATATATTCAAGCATTTGTATCTAATTGCATTAAAAAAATTTTTATTATAAATGAAAATGGCTAATTTTTTTTTTATTATACAATTATTGAATATAATAAAAATTATTGTGGCATTAAATAAAAAAAAATTTTTTTTGAAAAAATAAAGGTGGGTAAACTTATAAATTATTTTTATTAATTAGTATATCATAAGATACTAAGATTAAGAAAGTAATAGTAAAGAGCAATGATGTGTTTAGGTTTGGAAAGAATAAAATAAATGATACAAGCAAGTAAAATTATAGGAACAGGATTGGCTACTACAGGTTTAGTGCGCCATTTAGTCAAGATTTAACGCAAGATCAAAGCGAGATCTTAGTCGTCGATCCAATACGACTATAATAATGAAGTTAGGTAAAGAAGTAGTAAATACTCATGGGGAAACCTATTACTGAACATAGCATCTTCATAAAGGGAATATCGTAGGGTAATTACCACCTTACAAATTTCTCAAATTATTTAATTCAATGGTGAGAGTTACACTACCCGAATATCAATAACCAGTCGTCTCAAGTAGTGGACAAAGCTCGGGTAACTAACAGGCTGATACTCATATTTACAAGATATTAAACCGCTTGTAAGAAAAGGATCATGAGTAGACGTTATATAAGAAATATAATCAAGGTTATGAGTGATACACCTAAAGAATTACGCTAAAACGATTAAATCATGGAAACTTGGGATTGCCTAAATGGAGTAATCCACATGGTAACGGAGGAGAGGTAGTATCCACTTTCTGAAGAATTGGGAAGCCTTACGACCTTATCAAGAAGAAAGACGAGAATGGTTGCAAGACTGTTTATTATTGAACCCGGATTTGAAACAGAACACCGATCACGGAATGACGAATTTGATTAAAAAATATCCATAGCGTTAAGTCGAGATAATATCATACGCATGAGAATTGGATCTTGCGCTCGTTAGCCCTAAGGTAAGCCTAATGCGCATTCAATAATACGGAAAACGGAGGAAGTTCTCCAGGATTGATCATGATATTAACAAATTACACTCTCCCGGAGGGGGTATACTTAAATGTAAAGTGGAATAAACGAATATCAGCGACCATGGTCGTCAAGTCGATCTGGAAAGCCGTATGATGGGAAACTATCACGTACGGTTTGGGGAGGGGTTTGATGTGGCCTATACATTCGAATTTGACGCCCGCTAAAATAGAGTGCGTCTCGAAGAATAAGAAAGGTGCAGTGAATCTACTCTACATTGGTGCGGGAGTAGGTATTGGTGTTGTTTTCGGAGCATTAATATTAGGTGTTGCTAGAAACCCTAGCTAAATAAGAATAAAGTATTCTTATTAGGCGAATATAGCCAAATTCCGGGGAATCCTTAATAATTCGTAAAACTAAATTAAATTTGAAAAAGTTTAATGGCTAATTTAATTAAACTGGGTATAGTAATATTTTATGGGATAAAATAAATAGGCAATCGCGGATCTAAATCAAATTAAATCACCGTATAGTGAAAAATTGTAAAAGAGCAACGAGTAAATGGCTATAAACTTATTAAATTTAATATTGTAAATATTTTATAATTTAATAGTTTAAGATGTACTCTAGTCGCCTATAAAGAGGTGTCAGGTTAAAGATAGTTTAAGATTAGTAAACCTGACTTAAAGATACTCAAAACATTTTATGTATGAATATTAATATAAATAATATCTTGAGATTTACGTACGTGGGCAATTATTTGCGTATGCTATTTTAGGATTCGCCTGCTAAGTGATTAAGGATATCACTGTTATGGGACAAGCTATTAAATTACGGAAAATTCCTAAAGATTCTGATACTAAACCACGCCTAAAGACGTGGTGGATTATGCAATAACAAATATACGGTAACAATGCAGAATATTTTTAATAGAATGGATAATCGCGTATCTAAGTCAGATTTAAAATAAAATCTGAAAAAGAGCAACGAGTATAAGATAGCTGGCGCATTGTAGATAAAGGAATGTGTTTAAGATGTACTCTAATGAGTTTTGAAAAAAACAATCAGAAAAAAATCCTATTAATCAAGTATATATTATTTAAAATTAAACATATAATATTTATTTGTAAAAAATTTTTTTTTGCTATGTTGCTGAAGCTACTGGATTGTTCTTTAATGCGGACAATAAGAGTAATATAAAATTTATTACTAGTCCACGACTTAATATCGAGGGCAAAATTCTTAAATTGCGGTAATATCCTAAATTTCAAGGTATCAAATATAAATTGTAAGATTTATATGGAACAGGTAAAGACTCGTTATAAGGTAATAATTCTTGAAAAATAAAAAAAAAAGGGACAATCTGCAGCCAAGTACCACCCACCAAAAGAAGGGTATGCTGTTCATCGACTAAATATGAGTTGATTTATCATATTATGATAGGTTTAAGACATAGTCATGTGTCAGTGAAAACTGATATATATATATAAATATTTTTATATAATAGATAAAATTTATATAAGCGCATTAATGATGGCATTTTTATTACTATACGTGGCTTAATATTTAATAACTTTAAATATATATAAAAATTAATATTGGATAAGGACAAAGTAGTATTATTAATAATTATTTATTAATAATATGAGGTGGGCGGAGGGTCATTATTTATTTATTAATTATTAATTTAATAAATTTAATATAAGTATTTATATAATACAGTGGGCATTATTTGATCATTCTTTGGGTTATATTAATTTTTTGAATATTTTATACAATATTTTATTTATACCTTTTTTTCTAATTATGAAAAAATAGTTAAACGTAATTATAGCAAAAAATCAATAAAGGAAAAATTTCCTTTTATTGATATTAATAAATTAAAAAAAAAATAAACTATATGTTTACCATTCAGATAAACAAAGTTTAGTTTATGTATTTGATAGTGACACAGAGGCAGCTAAAGTATTAACACCTAAAAAAAAATAGCTCATATGAGATTTAGAATTAAACCAAAATAAAAATTTACAACATATTAGATGTGTTATTAACAAAAGGTACTTTAACTGAAACAGAAAAAGGTAAATTTTTTATTTTTAAAAACCCTAATTTATCTAATTGTTTAAATTTAACTATTTGAGGGGTTAATTTACCATCTTCAGTAGGCACAGGCATAATATCAAAGCAAGAAAGAGATATGATAAAACTTCCTTCTTTTCAATATAGTGTGATTGTAGGTTTAATTTTATCAGATGGATGATTATAGCATTCTGATAGAAGTGTTAATTTTAATTTTTTTTTTTTTAACAATCTTTAAATAAAATTGAGTATTTATTTTTTATATTTAATATATTATCTCATTATTGTAGAAATTATCCTAAAGTAACAACGAGTGTAAGATTAGGGGTTAAATCGTATGGTTTAGAATTTTTTCAAGAGCTCTCCCTTGTTTTCTGAACTTCACTTTTTATTTTATCCTAACGGAACAAAAATAATACCACAAAATATTTATGAATTACTAACGCTGGCAGCTCTATTATTCATTATAGACTACATTGTTCTCTTAAAAAAAAAAGAGATTCACAATATAGAATTTATATTCATGAAAAATCTATGCTTAAATTAACGTCAATAGTAGAAAGTTATATGTGTTCATTTATGATGTATAAATTAAAAAGAAACATATGATATGAAGCTACTGGATTGTTCTTTAATGCGGACAATAAAAGTAGTAGTGAACCTATTACTAGTTTACGAGCGAATGTCGTAAGCAAAACTTTCAAATTGCGTGGATAACCTAAAATTTAAGATACCAAATATAAATGGTAATATTTATATGGAACAGGTAAAGATTCGTTATATGGTAATAGCTCTTGAAATAATTAAATGGATAATCTGCAGCCAAGTACCTAAAGGTATGCTTGTTCATAGACTAAATGTGAGTTGGTTTATCTTATTATGATAGGCTTAAGATATAGCCAAAAATCAGCGAATACTGATATAAATAATTTAAATATTTATAATAATGTGTATTAATGATGGTATTATTATTGCTGTGGTTAAATACTAATTTAAATATTATTTATATTTATTTATCTAATATGATGTTTTTAGATTTAAATAATTTAAACTTATTAAGTTTAGGACTTTTTATGAAGTCTACGAGATATTATTCAGATATTTCTTGTCATTCTATATTTAAATATGCTATAATAGTTTATAATAATCCTTTAAATAATCGTGATTTAATTTATAATGATAATAAAAGTCAAATAGGAGTATATGCATGAATAAACAATACCAATGGTAAATTTTACATAGGTATTGGGGGGGGGGATCCTTTGTATAAGACTTAGTGATTATTATCAAGATTGATTTTTATCCACACGTATTAGTTTATATATTGTAAGAGCTATTGTTAAACATGGCTTGAATGAATTTATAGTAATTTTAGAATATACCGATTCTAAAAATCTTATTGCTTGTGAATAAAAATGAATAGATTTACTTAAACTCGAATATAATCTTAATCCTTCTGCAAGAAATTCTAAAGGTTATATTCATACAACAGAAAGCTTAGAAAAAATGCATACTGCAGCTATTGGTAGAAAACATAGTGAACCTGTAAAAAAAAATCTATGAGTGAATCACGATTAGGGGTTAATAATGCTTTTTTGGTAAAAAACATTCTGATGAAACTAAAAAATTAATGAAAGAAATTAAGTTGGCTTGTGTTAAAGTCGTTAATTTGGATACAAATGAATCAATTATCTATCCTACAAGGGGGTTAAAGCAACCAAAAGTTTTAGGTGTATCTAGGCGTTTATTTACTAATAAATTTAAAATTAGTAATTCATTTACAATAAAAGATAAATATTTAGTAGAATTGATTAAAAAAATTTGTTCGCATTAATGATAAGAATTTTGTTACTAATTAAATTCCGGGAACATTATAAAGACATTACAACTAAATTAATTATTTTATAATTAATGGTCAGATTAATTATCAGGGTAAAGTAATAAAGTAATGTATTATATAAAAATGGACTATTGCAAATCTAAATTAGACTTTCGCGCACTGCTTTGCAGTGCGCGAATGTCATCGCGACCGCTACGCGGGCGCGACGACAAAAAAAATTTTTTTTTACCATCACACTTGTTTCGCAGGTACGACGTCCGTGCGCTGTTTTGCAGCATAATGTCGCCCGCAACGCGGGCGCGACGACTTAAATTTTAGTTTAAAAGAGCAACGAGTAAATGGTTTTCTTTAGTGTAATAAACGAAAGTAAGATATACTCTAGTTACTGGGAAATCGGTGTTTGAAACTAAGTAATTCAAACTTAAAATTAAATTATAATAAAAATTTATAATTTAAAATTTTTATTATTTTACATGGCTTAATGTTTAATAAAATTAAATATATAATTAAAAATTTTAAGGTATAAGATAAAGTAGTATTATTAATTTTTAATAATATGAAAGGTGTAGGGTTATTATTTTTTTATTAATTTAATATAAGAAATCTAATATTAATTTTTATATAATTTAACGGACATTTATATTACTATACGTGATTTAATATTTAGATTTAAATTTAAATGTGTGTAATTTTAATAATAGTACTATTAATAATATATTTAATATTAATTGCTTTAGTTATAATATTAGAATCAGCGGGCGTACGCGATTATATAAAAAATATAAATTATGCCTACTATATTTTTATAGGTATATCATTGTTTACTATAAGACCTATTTTATTTAAATTATCAGGATACAAATATGGTATATTAACAATTTATAATTTTTTTGCTTTTTCTATAGTAAGCGGTCCTATAATAATAGTCTTAAGCTTCCTTTCTAAATATAAAAAAATTATAAATAATTATATAATTAAATTATATATTTATATAAAAGATTTATTAATAAATATATATAATATTTTTTTAATATTATTAAAAAAAATTATCCAAATTATATTATTAATATTAATATTAATATTATTTATTATGATAAATAAATTAATTTATATAATACTGTGTTTAAGCTATTTTTATAATTGGAATAAATATATAAAAATTTTATTTAAAATATGTGATATATTGGCTAAATTTATATAATAATTAGGTTGCTGATAATTGTTTTTTATATTTTATTAAATATAATTAAAACAAATATTATTATTATAAGTATTATATATAAAAAAGTATATAATAAAAAAGTAAAAAAAAGTATAAATATCTATACATAAAAAAATTTTTTAAATTAAGTAGAGTTTGATGATGGCTCTGAATGAACGCTATTCAAATGCCTGACACATGCTAATCGCACGTAAGTAATTCGATTAATAATAATTAATTACAAAAGTGGTGTACAGGTGAGTAAATGATCTATTGGTTACCTTAAAGTGAGGCATAAAATACCTTATAATAAAAAGGAGTAATCTCTGCTTTAAGATACTAGTTGTATCTCGGGTAGGTAGTAGGAGAGGTAATTGCTCAACTAGCTTAACATCCCGTAGTCGAGTCTGAGAGGTCGATCGACCACATTGGATATGAACAAAATTCAATGCATAATAGTACAGCAGTGGGGAATATTGGTCAATAGCCGAAAGGCTGAACCAGCAATTTGAAGGAATGGCCTTAAATGAGGGGGGATAGTGTGTATGTGTGAAAATATGTACACATGGGTCCAAGCCATCCGCGAAGCGGATGGATTAAAGTTCTGGATAGAATAATGATAATGACAATTTTCTAATTCAAGTGTCTTGACAAACACATGTGCCAGCAGTCGCGGTAAGACATGCAAGACTAGTGTTATTCATCTTTAATGGGTTTAAAGGGTACCTAGACGGAAGTTCAAGCCTGCGAGGGGACTGAATTTCTAGAGTTTTATGTGAGAAGGGGAGTACTACTGGTGGAGAGATGAAATTTGATGATACCTTTAGGACTGGTAAAGGCGAAGGCAACCTTTTAAGTAAAAACTGACGTTGAGGGACGAAGGCTTAGGTAACGAACAGGATTAGATACCCTAGTAGTCTTTGCAGAAAACGCTGAATGCTATAGGTTAGAAAAAAACTTTTTTTTGGTCTATAAACGAAAGTGTAAGCATTCCACCTCAAGAGTAATTCGGCAACGTTGAAACTGAAATCATTAGACCGTTTCTTGAAACCAGTAGTGAAGTATGTTATTTAATTCGATGACCCACGAAAAATCTTACCATAACTCGCATGGCTAGTAAAATAAAAAAGTTATAATTATTTTATAAACGAATTATCAAATCTGTTCTTAAAAAATAAGGTACACAGAATAATAGATAATGGATAAATTTTATCATATGGATTTATATTTATAAATAAGTCATATATACTTTCGTTACAGGTGTTGCACGGCTGTCTTAAGTTAATGTCGTGAGATCATGGTTAGATCCAACAATTAGCGTAAGCCCTTAGTTTATTTAATAAAGTATAAATTATTAATATATTTATTATAAAAAGATTTATTATAAAATATATTAAGCAAATAGTATTTATAAATAATATTTTAGTAAATAATTAATAGAGAATATTAAAATAAAAGAGAGATATCTGCTAGATTCCGAAAGTAGGGAGATGTATATATTTTTTAAATATTCAAAAGAGCGAAGAAAAGAAAATAGGAGAAAAGTGTTCTGTCTGATGGTTGAATGTAGGTAGAATATATATATACGAGATTTCGGCTGGAGATATATGCTCTATTTTAAGGCAATTATTTAAATTATTTATTAATATTTATAAATGTTTGTTTTTATAAATAAATAGATTAGTTCACTGAGAAAATGGCAAGTGATAACCGGGAGTAAGACAAGTCATCATGGCCCTTCTATTGTAAAAAAGTTAATGTTATGGGCTATAAGACGTGCCACATATGCCTATACAAAGGGATGCAAAAACGTGAGTTTTAGCTAATCCCCCAAAAAAGGAAACAAACCCCTATATGGATTGTAGTCTGAAATTCGACTACATGAAAAAGAAATTACTAGTAATCGTGTATCACCATGGCACGGTGAATTATATCTCAGATTGGTACTAACCACTCGTCAGGCGCTGAAAATTGTGAGGGCAATAAGTTTGGTGGGCTCAAGAAAAGGTATAAGCAACTGAGCTTATGGCGTTTGAGGGTCTATCTTCGTATGTTCCACTTTGATTGGTGTTAAGTCGAAATATGGTTCGTGTAGCGGAAGTTGCACGGGATTGATTATATATTAACAAGACTCCCCCCCTACCTTCAATTTTATGTTATAATTTTTTTCTGTTATAATTTTGGAGGAAAAGATTATTTTATTAGAATTTATATTAATTTTCTGTTATATTTTATAGTAATTTTCTGTTAAAAAATTATTTTTAGCGGGTAGTATAATTAAATATACTATGCAATATTCTAATATATGTAATGAATACTTAATCAATTACTAATTTTTAATCCTATTAATTCTGTAGTAGTTTTGCGCGTGCGAAAGCACGCGCAGCGTCGCGTCACTCTAAGTGGCTGTGACATTAAATCAATCCTATAATTTTACTTAAATGTATTAAAAAATATGAAAAAAATTATTAAATTAAATATAAAAAAAAAATATAAGTTTCTGCTTTTGTTCTGCATAATGGTAGCGTTGCTATATACATGTGGCGAATTTTCAGATTTAAATTTAGTATTGCTATGCAATTTAAATAAAAAAAATTTTTTTAATTATAAACAAAAAAAAATTTTTAATAAAATTTTAGTTTATTATCCTTTCGGATTTTTTTATAATCGTAAATTATTTTCTAATCCTGCCTTCTTTTATTGAAGGTCAAAAAAGTTTAAAACCTCAGTTTATAGTAGGATTTACAGATGCTGAGGCTACTTTTACTATTTCAATATCTAAAGACAATAGAAAAAGAAAAACAACTCATCGTTTATCTAATAATGTGGATAGAGAAATTTTCTCAATCCACCCTTTTTTTTTTGCTATATCTTTAAATTCTAAAGAATATGATCTAATTAACAAAATACATTCTTATTTTGGAGTTGGAAAAATAAAGAATGATTTAAGTAATAATGCTATAGTATTTTACGTAAATTCTGTTGAAGATTTATTAAATATTATTATTCCTTTTTTTAATAATAATCCTTTAATAACACAAAAACAGGCAGATTTTATTCTTTTTAAACATGCTGTAGAATTAATTAATAAAGATGAACATCTTACAAATGAAGGTATAAAAAATTGGTTAATATTAAATCTTCAATGAATAAAGGTTTATTAAGCAAATTGGCGGAATATTTTTCAGATTTTATGCCTGTTATTAGACCTGTAATAACTAATCAAGAAATCAATGATGCCGATAGGCTTGCTGGATTTGTTAGTGGTGAAGGATCATTTTATATTCGAATTAAAAAAAGCTAATACTGAAAAGAGCGTTAACCGAGTATCATTTTACTTTTCAATTGTTCAATCTAATCGAGATAATTTATTAATTTCAAATATCTCAAAATATTTAAATTGTGGTACAATTTATTCAGATACAAAATATACGCAATTTAAAGTTACTAAATTTAATGATATTGATGAAAAAATTATACCATTTTTTAAAAAATATTCATTACAAGGTATTAAAAAACTTAATTTTGAATATTTTTGTTTTGTAATGGAAATGGTAAAATCAAAAGTTCATTTAACTTCAGAAGGGTTTGAAAAAATTATAAATAATATGAATTTAAAAAGAAAATAAATATTTTAATCATTGTCGAAGGCTATGAAAAATTATAATATGCAATTTAAATAATACTAATTAATATATTTATATAATAATTTAGTGAAAATTGCGGGGGGGGGGGGGAAATGAATATAGTTCGTGTAGCTAACTTAAAATAATTTAGGTAATTATTTATAAGCTACTAAAAGTATAGGTAAACCCAGTGCTAGTAAAAAAAAATTTTTAAGCAAAACTTTCAAATTGCGGGAACGCCTAAAAATTTAAGATACCTAATTATTAAAAAAATTTGATAATGTAACAGGTAATAACTCGTTGTAAGGTAATAATTCTTAAATAATAAAATAGGTAATCTGCAGTCAAGCTTCATTAATATTTGGAGTACAATTCAACGACTAAATGGAAGTTGGCATTGAGCTTTAATCGATGCTTAAGTTATAGTCTGGTTTTTATGAAAATAAAAATAAATTTATCAACCTATCTAAAGTTTAAATACTGAGTAATAAGATAAAAATAAACTGGGAAGTTGCACGGGATTGATTATATATTAACAAGACTCCCCCCCCAATTTTCTGTTATAATTTTTTGTTAAAATTATATTTGAAAAAGAGGAGTTTTAATTATTATTAATTTTCTGTTATATTATTTAATTTTCTGTTAAAATTTATTTTTAACGAATAATATTAAATATATTATGCAATATCCTAATATATGTAATGAATACATAATCAATTATTAATTCTTAAAACTATTAATTTCTGTAGTAGTTTTGCGCGTGCGAAAGCACGCGCAACTCCCAACATCATTTTAAATGGTGTAGGGACAAAATCAAAACCTATAAAATTACTTGAATGTATCAAAAAAATGAAAAAAATTATTAAAATAAATGTAAAATCATTGAAAAAGTCAATGAATATTGTGTCTGCCATCGTTCAGAGAGGAAGAAAAATATGAAGCGTATGTTTTTGATAAGTTTTGGAGCTTCACTAGGGTTTTTTTAGGTAATTTATCGTAAATATTTTATATTATATTGTTAATATTAATGTTGTTGATTTAATTTTATTAAATTCTATTGAAGATTATGAATTTGTAATTAATACTATAATACCTGTAAAAATATATAATGATGTAAAGGAAAATAGATCATTAATTTTAACAGAAAATGTTAACAAGTCAGGAATTTATAGATGAAAACATAAAGTTTTAAATAAAACTTATGTAGGGAGTGCTATAGATTTATTTAAAAGGTTTAAGAATTATTTATCACCTAGTTATTTAGTAAAAGAATTATTTAAACATAATAGTATTATTTATAAAGCATTATTAAAATATGGTTACGATAAATTAGACTTGGAAATTATTGAGTATGATAAAAATTTTATATTAAAAAGAAAACAATATTATATAGATAAGATTAAACCTATATATAATATTTGCACTTGCAAGATAAAGTCTTGATCGAATAACTACATTAAAAACACGAGAGAAGTTAAAAGTTGCTTGAGTAATAAAGAAATTAAACCAAGTCGGTGTTAAACATGTTGGAAGTTACAGATATAAATACTAGGAATGTTGAAGTATATAATTCAATACGTCAAACAGTTTTAATTCTTTGCGTAGCGATGAAATCATACAACAATTAGAAAATATATAAACAATCAACAGCTTTATTTAAATAAATATAAATTATAAATAAAAATATAATTGTAACGGAAATTGTATAGGGTTGATTATTTATTAATAAGACTCCACCACCCCTTCAAATTTTTTGTTATAAAATTTATTTTGTTAAAATTTTATTATAATAGTTTATTTTATAGTTATGAAAAAAAGAGAGCTATAGTTTTTTTCTATGCCTCTATTATAGGATAAATATTTTATTTTTTGATTTTTGTAATTTATTTTTTATTCCATTTAATAAAAGGGGGGGGAAACCGTAATTTAATTACCGATTTAGCCCATTTTAATTTCAAACAATTAAAATTTTTATGTTTCCCCCCATTATTTTAGAGTAGATAATTGTATTATAATTTTTGAAAAATCTTATATTTATTTACTTTAAAAGAAGTAGTATAAGAATAAATTACTTTATAGATTTAATTTATTAAAAATAATATACTTTGGTTATTAATTTTTAATTTATTAAAATTTACCAGCTATCTTTCTGCATCTTTTTGATGTTAAAGATGGTTTTGATAAAACACTTGATTAAACCCGATAAGGAGGGGGGAGGGGGAAGGGTAGCCGATAAGCATGTGCTTAGAATAAATAAAAGTAATAATAAATAAAAAGCTTAAAATTAAAATTCATCATCAATGCGATGCTACCCTGTTAATCAGATAAATATATTATCATTTTTAATCTAAATCAATATGAGCCTCACGCTTTTTGGAATAAATAATACATAAATAAAAAAGAAGTATTTAAAGTTAAATATAAGCTAGGGAGGGTGAATCGATTTAGAAGTATTATACATAAATAGTACAACCCTTATGAGACGGAAATTACAGAAATGTAAAAGTCAAATTATACAGAGGAAGACCAAGGGAGGGGAGAGGGAGAGCAGCCATTTGAGATATTATAGCCTAGTTAATGAGGTAGAGCTTGAAAGTGTTGTGATGGGTCAAAAGCCTGTGAAAATCCGCTATCTAATCGTACAGGGGGGGGGAAGGGGAGGGGCTAAAAATGAATTGAAGTGTTGGCTTGTAAATTATAAACAATATTTCTAAATTATTTAAGGATTAAACCATCTAATATATAAAAAAAATTTTTTATTAAAAAAATTCATAAGATTAGCTTAGAGATTTAGAATGTAAATTATTAAATAGGATAAAGATTTTTTTTGAAATAACTTGTTGTAAAAATCTTTATCCGTAATATAGTTAAATTTTTAAAAAATTTTAGTTTTTTAAAGTGAAACTAGAAAATATTTTCATTGGTTTTAAATTTTTGGTTTGTAAAAATAAAATAGTTTAAAGGAGGGGGGGGGGGAAAGGGGGGGGGGAATTAAAAATTTAACATATCGTGCGCATTTTCATTTTCTACGCGATGTATTTTGCACAGGTTTATGGGGGGCGAAATATTAATTTTTTTTTTGCTAAGAATGTATATGGTTAAAATTATTTATTTAAAAATTTTAAAAAAATTCGGCAATGAATTAACCGTTAAAGTAAGTGGTCGATTGATATATTTATAATATTTAAGAACTTAAATTAGGAAAATTATTAATAAAGGTAGCGTGAAAAATAAAATAAAAGCAGGGCTCGATTATTTAAAACTTTAAAAAATAAGAAATAAAAAAAAAATATTTAAAATTATTAGTAAATAATAATAAAATTAAAAATAAATATTTTATTCGTATTAATTTATTAACATCAAAAATATATTTTTTTTTTAACGAATCGCCGCGCGTGTTTTTTTATACGCGCGGCGAGGTATTTCACAGAACGGAGCAGCACAAGGTTGGCACATACTTTGTATGTGTAATGCCAATCTTTTAAGAGCTATGCATTGAAATTTAATACATTGAATTTGCAACTATTATTTGATTTTTATATGCTGCTGTCGAAACACTTAATATAAATAATTTTATAATAAAGAGTATAATTAAAAATATTAAACCATATAAAATAAAATATGCAAAATTAGATGTTTAAATTTATTTTATGTCACGCAAATTTAAAAGTTGTACGGATAAAAAATTTTTTTTTACTTTTTGTTAGTTTCTATATGCATTTTTTAAAATTACTATAGGATTAAATCGCTTAAACTTATTTTTATACTTACATGAATTTAAAACATAAAAGTATAATCATTGTAATATTTATATGATTTAACTAATAAGCTAAGGAAGTAATTATAGATCATAATTTTTTTAATTAAGCTGTAGTTCATTAAATTGAATTTAATTATTTAGGGTGGAGGGAAGGAGAAAGGGTAGGGGGGTGGGGGAGGAAGGATAGTCTATACCATTTAGTGCGGTCAAATATTGACCCGTTTAACTACATTAGCACATGGGCTAAGTTGCAAGGAATTTATTAATAATAATAATCAAATAAATTATTTTATAAAAATTTTGAATATAATCTATTGAGTGGTTGATTGAATTAAAGTATTTAAAAATTTAAATCATTTAAGTTCCTGCCAAATAACATAGTAAGAGGGAGGGGGGGGAGTAAGGTATAGGGCTTTACAAAAAAAATTAGTAATAAAATTTAAAACTTTAAATTTATAGCAAGTAAATTATAATGCTTTAAATTTATAGAATTTTCCTTTTATATTAATATTCTATTTTTTACATTCATATTTAATTACATTTAATAATTATAAATTAATTAATTATTATTAATTTATAGGATTTAAATTATTTTTAATATTATTATAAAAGTGTATGTGCCCGCGCGAAGCGTAGGAAAGGAGGGGGTTGCTAATTAAAAATTGTCTAAATATTCTATTAAATAATAAAGCCATAACAGATATAGGTTTATAATAAAAATTAAGGTTGATAACTA
>JAJTUH010000015.1:34885-57876 GCA_036971555.1 Drechslerella coelobrocha | reverse complement strand
GGGGGGGGGGAGAAGCAAATCCAAAGTTATCTTATTAAAATTTTATTATTATTATAAAAATTATATTTAATTATTTATAAAAATTTAATATAAATGAATTAAATAATTTATATATATTTAAAAAAGTATTAAATTAAATATTTAGGTTTTTATTATTTTATAAGTAAAGTAATTTTTAATTATAATGGCATTATTAATAAATAATTTAAACAAAATTAAATTAAGCCTTATAAAAATATTATAATTAATTTCCGATTATTTAATTCATGATTTTTAATATCATCACACTATATATACGTGATAATTTCGCATATTTTGCGAATAAAAGAAAATGATAAAGTTTCAATCAATTTAATAAAATTCATAGGCTCAATGGTCAAATAGGTTAAGACATGGTACTTTCACTACTAGGGTGGGGATTCGAACTCCCCTTGAGCTAAACGTTATTATAAAATTAAAAGTTTTTTTACTCATTTTTTAAAACTAAAAATAAAACAAAATGTCGACAATTGCGGATTGTTGTAGAGGTAACATGATTGGCTCATGCCCAGTCGAGGGAGGTTCGAGTCCTCTGTCCGCATTAAAAAAAATAAAAAGTATTTTTAACTTTCTGTTAATTTATTGTTTAAAGGCTATAGCTTAATAGGTAAAGCAAGCTGCTCATAATAGCTTAGATGAGTGTTCAAGCCATTCTAGCCTTATAATATATAATAATTTACTACTAATAGTTTAAATTAATAATTGGTATTATTTTAAAAAAAAATTTGATTAATAATATTATTTAATAATTGTTCTATTAATTCCAATGTTAAATTTAAGATAGTATAATGAGGGTAGGTTGCTTATTTTTTAGTAAGAAAAAATTATTTAAAAAAAATATGAACATTAAATTTTATATATTAACATTCTATTTTAATATTCATCAACCTAAGTGCTGAAATTGGTATACAGGGGAAACTTAAGATTTCCTGAGAAACTCATGAGTGTTCAAGTCACTCCTTAGGTAAGAACTTTTGGGCATATTTTTAGAGTCGCTGTGCGCTACGCGCTGACTCAGCCTCCTCCTTCCACCTTAAATAAGTGGAGGCGGGGAATCTAATTTAATTAGGCAATTTACCTACATTATTTTTAATTGTATTCTATTTCTCATTATAATAATAAGCATAATGCAATAATCCTAAAATAATCAAATGTGCATTAATACCTAATTTGTTCGGGTTAATGGTTACTATATTAATAAAAAATTCAATAATTTTTAATCTTAAATGAAAAATAAAATTATTTTAATTATTATTTGTTTGTAATTTTTTTTTTTTTCAAAAGTAATATATGAAGGGTAAATATAATTCAATTTATAGAGGGGAGGCCGACAGCTAAATGGTGTCTTATTCCATATAGGGGGGAGGGGGGGGGGGGGGAGGAGGGAGGAGAGGTAGTAGAGGTTAAAACAATTTGTATCATTATATTGTTTATAAATAATATTTTTATATTTTAGATAAAAATATAAAACTTAAATTATAAAAATTTAAATTGTTATTAGGCAAAAATGAGTCAATATTAGGTTAAAAATTTTTAATGTTCTTTCTAAACATTTAATTTATTGAATATTTTAATTTTTGTTTTTTTTAAAAAATAAAATATTGACTATTAAAAATGAAAAAAATGAAAGTAGTATTAACTTAATCTATTTTTTAAATCATATAAAAAATTGCAATTATAAAATTATTATATATTACTAATCAAAAAGCAAATTTATTTAAAAGCTAGGCACTTCTGTGGAAATAGGCCGCCTTCAACGTAATCACGCTTAGCGTAATATATTATTTTGTTTTTATCATTGATGTATAACAAACTAAAGGGGATATAGTTTAATTGGTAAAACTTTGATTTTGCATATCGATGTTTCAGGTTCAAATCCTGATATCTCCATGTAAATTTAACAATATAAAATTTTTTATTTTCTACATGCGTCTGGCTACGTCGCATTCACGGGGGGGNGGGGGGGGTGGAGGTAGAATTAAAGTATTTTTATTATATTTTGATAATAGGGTGTTTTGTATAAATCGGAATTAAATAATGTTATGTCGATGAATCTACATTAAAGTAACGAAAGAAGATTACGCAGAATTTTTCGTTTTTATTTTTCGAGATATCCGCAGACTGTTTTGCGCAGATGTCTCATCAAATGGTCGGCTAAGTTTATTACTTAATTATAAAAATAAATATGAATAAGTTTAAATTATTTTATAAAAATTTTATTGTTATAATTTATGTTTAAAAGCGCTTTAGCTTTACCCCCCGGGGGGGGGGGGGGGGGGTAGCAAAGCTTTGAAAACGCACGCACTACGTTAATAATTAATTATATAACTTAAATAACTAATTTTAAGATTTTAATTTTTTGTGAAAGTTCTTCAAATTTCGTTTATATAAACAATTAACGCTCAAGAAGCTCAATCTGGTGGAGCGGAACACTGAAGATGTTTAGGCTGTAAGTTCAAATCTTATCTTGAGCAATATTTTATAAATTAAGTATAAACAATAAATTTATATTTATCAATTACAATAAAGGTAAACTCCATAATATTAATGAATAAAATCTTAAATACATGAATTAAGCACTTAAATTTGTTTATTTTTAATAAAAAAAATAATTTATGATTTTTATACTTATATAAGGGGGGGGGGGGGTAGGTATGTTTTATACTAGATAATAACTTTTGATAATTTTCTAAATATTATTGACAAAAAAAATAAAAATTTAAAGGCATATTCAAAAAAATTTTTAATATGTTATTAATGGGTGTGATGAAATTTTGGTAAACATGGTAACCTTAGGAGTTATTGGTGAAAACCTTGTGAGTTCGAGTCTCGCCACCCGTAAAAATTAAATTATTACATTATTTTATATAAAAAAATAAGTTTTAAATAAAAATTATTGTTTTTAAATGAAAGATCGAATAGATTTATTAGATAGCAAACCTTTAGTTAATTACCGCTAGGGTGGGTCTAGTTTAAGCTATCAAGAGACTAAATATTTGTTTATTANTATAGAAATATTAGAGGTCCGTGGGGCGAACAATATCGGGGGGGGGGGCTTTGTGTGTTACGAAGGCCCTCCCATCTAATAAAATCTAATTATATTAAGAGCAAAAACATAGATTTAGTGATTAAAAATTTTATATAAATGAATTTCAAAAATATATTAAAATTTTTAATTTGAAATATAAAATTTTGGCTAGTCCACTTATACTAAAATAAAGAAATTTGCAATTATAAATATAAAGATTTTAATTTTTTGAATTAGAAAATTTAAAAATTAAATTTTTAATTTTTGGTTTTAATTTTTATATTTTCGAAATATATTAAAAAGATGAAATAAGATTAATTTCGGTTAAATTTTACTTGACTAATAATTATGATTATGTAGATTAATATAGATTAGCGAGAATAATAGTGGATGTTGATAATAATTATGATGTAAAATAAAAATATATAAATATACTATAACTATTATAATTTAATATATTGATATATTTTAAGTTGATAATGGCTTATTCGTATAATTTAAATGGTGTATAAAAGTAGTTTTTTAAAGATAACGATATATATATTGATGAGTTTAGGTTTATATGGTAGGGGAGAGTTAATAGTGTTAAAATTAAAATAATTTTTAGCAATACTATTTTGGATTTATTATTAAATCTAAAGATTTTTCGTTACGAAATTTTATCATTTATCTCGTTTAATTTTTTTCTATTTTTAATTCCAATTTTATTGGATATTATTATAAATGGTTTTATCTAAAAATTTTTAAATTATCTTCAAATTTAAGCAATAATTACGTAATATATCTAAATTAATAATTTAAACGAAAATCTTATATAGTAGTATTAATAATTTAAAAATTATTATAATAAAAATATAAAAAATTAACGTTATAAAATAATATACAAAGCGAGGAGGTAGGGGGGGAGGGNGGGGGAGGATTATATAATCTTGTATTAGGCGCTTTCCCCTTCATTTTTTTATATTTGAATTTTTCAAAGTATTTTAAATTGAAGGTATTATAAGAAAATAAATTCACCCGACTTTGCCACACGAAAATAGTGAATAGGGGCTGTTTATGATTATCACGCGTTAGGCGCGTTGATCTTTTAAAAGTAGACTAAAGATAGCTTAAGCTCCACAGCATAGAAGCAGCATTCGCTAAAATTTAATATTACCTTATGGGAGCAATATTTTTTTGGAGTTTATGCAATATACCCCGCGCTTTATACGCACATAATGCTAAAAAAAATTTAATGGTAATATAATATCTGATGGTTCTAAAACTTTCTAACCTAAGGAGAGCCGGAGGAAATAACATTTTACGGTGTTTTCTCGCGGAGATGTTTTAAATTTTTTAATAAAAAATTATGTTCTTTTAGTTTTAAATAAAAATTAGCTTTACGAATTTTTGAGAGTCAAAAAATCTATATAAAAAAATTTTTTCATAAAAATAAATATTTAATAGAAATATTTTGAATCTTTTATTTATTAATAAAAGAAAATATTAAATGAAATATTTTAGAAAAATATTTCATTATCTATGTTGTAGACTAATAGGCAAGTCATAAATTTTTGGTATTTATAATTGAGTGTTCGAATCACTCCAACATAATTAAAAAATTTATTTTTAAAAGGTGAAAAAAGTTAATAACTTTTTAAAAGTTTAAAAAAGATAATTATTAAAAAAATTTTGATTTTCAAAATAATTTTATTTAGAAAAAAAAGTGGGTAAGGTAGGTGGAAATAAAGCAGGTTAATAAGAAGCTTTTGGGGGGGGGNGGGGGAGTTTTTTCATTTTGCGATTTAGAGGGAGATCTAATCCTATTAGCTTAATGGCAAAGCAAAATACTTCTAATATTTAAATTCAAGTTCAAATCTTGAATAGGATTTTGTAATTTAATATTTTTGATTTTTTATAAATTTTAAATTTTGTAATTATAAATAAATTTATAATTATTATAGATTATAATTTTTGTTTTAAAATTAATTTTGTAAAAAAAAAATAATAAAAATTTAGTAAATAATAAAATTTAGTTATAGTTTATATAGTTTTGTTTTTATAGAATTAAATTTAATAAATGAAAACAATAATAGATGTTTTAATAGTTTATTAAGTGGCGCGCAACATATCAATATACTGCTGCACTGCAACGGATGGTATCGATCTGTCTCTCCGTTGTTTTTTTATATTTGAAGTTAATAGTTATTATATAATAATTCATATTTTAATAAAGTTATTATATAAATTATTTTATTAAGATTAGGTGATATTTTAAGATATATTAAAGCTTATATTATTTTTTAGAAAACCTTAAATTAAACTTATTTATAGGAGTGTTTAGCGATGTCAGCCTTCTTAAATAAATTAAAAAGTATTAAATTATGCATATAATTATTATATTTAATATAATTATATTTAATAATAAAAAGTCGGGGGGGGGGGGGAAGTCTTATATTTTTCGGTAAATATTTTATTTTCAAGTGAATATTATTTGCTTATTTCATACGGTAAATATAAAGCAAATTTAAAATTATTTAATTATCCATATAAAAAAAAATTATTTTAAATGATGATTAATGTAAAAAAATTTATTTTTCGGGCAGCAAAGTAATTTTAAGTTATAAATATAACATGAAAAATATTCAATTCTCAAATATTAAATAATTCTAACATTATAAATTATATCAAGTTAAATTTTTTTAGAAATGATGCCTTTGTATAATGGAGAACCACTAGCAGTTTACCTTTATTTAGAGGTTCACTATTTAAAAATTAGATAACGTTTCTGAATTATAAAATTTATAATGTAGCTAATTATTATTAACCTAATTTTTATTCAAAATAATTAAAAAAAAATTTTTTTTTTGTTTATCAACAGGGTGATTACAGTACTTTAATTGGTGTGATAAAAAATTATTTAAAAATTTTTGGCTTTGTAAATTTATTAAAGTTTATTAATCTCATGTTTTCTCTCCAATATAAGACTGAAACTTAATAATTGTTGTAAATAAAATAAAATATTAGAAAATAAATAAAAATAAATGAAAAAAACTATAAAAATGTGAATCCCCTCTTATCCAAAAAGATTATTTCAACAAAGTAGTTTATCGCCTACTTTCTTTTCTATTATTGATGATTTATTTATGATTCTTCCTGTTTTAATAGGTGTTGCTTTTGTAACAGTAGCCGAAAGAAAAACTATGGCTAGTATGCAAAGAAGATTGGGTCCGAATATTGTAGGGGTATGGGGAACATTGCAAGCATTCCGACATCAAATATGAAAAATTAGTACATCTAATATATATAATTAAAATATTTAAGATAAAAATTTATTAAAAGCTGAAACTTTAAATCAATTATATAAATATAGAAAGGCTCTTTTAAAAATTTTCGATAATTCTAAAATATTATTTATTTTAATATTTTAAATTTAAAAGAAAGATCAATAAAAAAAATAGTTGAGATAAATTTGATATTTAAAGGAATACTTACCTTTATTAAATAGTTTATTCGTCAAATATTTCAGAATCTGCAGTATATAAAACTTTAATTAGTATAAAAAAAAAGACAATAGAAAATAATCTTAATATTCATGCAAATATTAGTTTTTTTTTTGTATACAAATATTATGATATATACATTGATAAAAAAATTTTTACGTATAAAAGTTTAAATCAAGTTAATATAAATGTAAGATTAGGTAGAGGAAAACATTGGTATCAAAAAAAAATTTTTTTGATACCCAATGTTTCTAATAAAAGATTATTGTTTTATTCTAATTGAGAATTTTGATTTAATATATAAATTAGTAAAATTTTTACTAAAGAGTTAAATATTAATGATAATGTAGCGCGCTAATGCGGGCCAGTGATGCGTTTTGGCCGCGGCTATTGGCGTGAGCCGAACGCTAAAAAGTTTGATAGTAGTAAAGTTACGGGTTTGAGTTTATAAAAAAATAAACGATGAATTAATTTTAATTGATAATAACTAACCTACATTTGAATTTAGACATCAAGGATATATTAAGTTAAAAATTTTAGTTAAAACAATAAATAAATATATAAATAAAGATAATCCGTATAAAGATTTATTATTTTTTTAGCGTCCGGCCGCGCTATAGCGCGGGTCGGATGCATTCTAGCGCCACTCGAAGAGTGGCGCGGAACGCTATAAATTAGGTGTGTAGCGCAATAAGTTTGAGTTGGAATAATAATTAATATTTTTATATTATATATTAAAATAATGAAATTTTTCTATTAAATTGCGAGTGCTATAATTTTGTTAATATTATCTTTATAATCTATTTCTGTTATATATTGGAGGGTAATATCAACGATTATTATAAAAAATAAAACTATATGCTGGAAACTCCTAAAGTTTTAAATTTTTATTATAACTATTTAAATATAATTAAATGGACAATCAGCAGTATACTTAATTATAAATATTTCAACGCTACTTCGCCACTTTAAGCGAATTGCAATACAGCATCTTTGCTTCACGCATAGGAAGCCGGGCCTGGGAGCTAAAAATTTATAAAATAAAGATATTCAAAGACTATACGTTTTACATTTGTTTTTTATAAATTATAAAGAAATAAAATAGATGGTGATTTAGTCTAATCAGGTGCTAAAGTACCTGAATATGCATTGTCGCAGATGCATTAAAATTAATATTAAAAGAGTATGTTTCACCAACACAAGCAAATTTAATATTATTTTTCTTAGGTCCTGTAATAACTTTGATTTTCTCTCTGCTCGGATTTGCTGTTATACCCTTAGGACTGTAGGGTAATATAATCAAATTCCAGGGAACTCCTAAAACTTATTTACCAAGCTAAATTTGAAAATATTTATGTGAATGAATTAATTACTCATGTGTGGTAACAACAAATAAGATACTCAGGTTTGGCATTTTCCATATAGCCAACTCGATAAATGGACAATCGTGGATCTAAATCAGATAATCATGCATCTGTAAAAGAGCAACGAATAAACGGCTATAGATAATTTAAAGATTTTTTTAATATATCTAAGATTTATTCTAATTGGCAAAAAAATTTGCTATCGTCAAAATTTGTACATTAAAAATTCTTACGATTCACCATCAAATGGTTTTAATTCTTTTAACGTTAATGCTCGTCGTAGTTATACTACATTATGTAATAATAAACAAAAAATTGATGAGTTAGAAATTAACCCTTGATTTATTACAGGGTTTACCGATGGAGAAGGTTGTTTTTCTTGTAGTATATTAAAAAGTTCCAATTATAAATTCGGTTGAGAAATTCAACTAAATTTTCAAATTAAACTTCATTTAAAAGATTTTCCGGTTTTATTAAGAATTCAACATAGTTTAAATGGGATAGGAACTGTTGCAAGTAATCAATCTTCTTGTGCCTTTAGAGTCAGAAAATTAAATGAGTTAGTAGAATTAGTTAAATTTTTTGATAAATATCCTTTAATTTCTTGAAAAAAAGGAGATTATTTATTATTTAAACAAATTTTATCTATTATGCAATTGAAAGAGCATTTGACTTTAGAAGGTTTACAAAAGATTGTAAATATAAGAGCAACCTTAAATTACGGTTTATCAAAAGAATTACATTTTATGTTCCCTGAAACTATTCCAGTACCCCGTCCTTTAAGAGAAACTTGTGTAATTCCACATCCACAATGATTAGCTGGATTTACTTCAGGTGAAGCTAATTTCTCTGTTTCCTTAGATAAAGGTACTTTTAAATCTCTATTGTTTAAAATTACTCAACATAAAAAAGATGAGGAATTATTAATTGCAATTAAAGAATATTTTAATTGTAAATATTGTTATTTAAGAAAAAAAGAAAATATAATAGACTTTAAAGTTACTAAATTTTCTGAAATTAATGAAATAATAATACCTTTCTTTATTAAAAATCCGGTATTAGGAATTAAATCTTTAGATTTCAAAGATTGATATTTAGTTTCGGAAATGGTAATAAAAAAAGAACATAAGTTAGAAGAAGGTGCCATTAAAATAAGAGAAATTCAAAAGGGTATGAATAGGGGGAGAAGTATGTAAATTTAGTTTATTAAATTTAATTCTTGTTCGGTCCTGGTTTAGCAGTTTCTGATTTTAGTTTAGGAATATTGTATCTCTTAGCTGTATCTTCTGTAGCGACTTATGGAATTCTTCTCGCTGGATGATCTGCTAATTCAAAATACGCTTTCTTAGGATCTTTACGTAGTACAGCACAATTAATTAGTTATGAATTAATATTAAGCTCAGCAATTTTATTAGTAATACTTTTTACAGGGAGTTTAAATTTAACTGTAATTATTGAAGATCAATCACATACTTGATATGTAATTCCGTTGATTCCTATATTTATAATATTTTTTATAGGAGCTTTAGCTGAGACCAATAGAGCGCCTATGGATTTAGCAGAGGCTGTCCGTCCCAGATTGATTTATTTTTTAGTAATCTTATAATATTTTTTCTTAACATACGCTTATTTTATTTCATTTAAAACTAAAATGATACAGTTGTTATTCTTAATAATAAACTATCATCATCTCTCAATCCTTATTGAGTTACTGGTTTCACTGATACAGAAAGATGCTTTTCAATTAAAATTTATGAATTTAAAGGCCGTAGTCATGGTTAACGAATAGAATCTGAGTTTACTATTTCATTACAAAAAAAAAAATGAGGCTTTATTAAAAAAATTTTTTGAGGTTGGAAATTTTTATAATAACCGTGATTATATTGTTTATTCAGTAAGATCTTTAAAAGACCTGAGCGAAGTAATTCCTTACTTTGAAAAATATAGTTTAATTAGAAGAGATCCAATTTTGAATTATTTAAATAAA
Source organism: Drechslerella coelobrocha (assembly GCA_036971555.1). NCBI lineage: Eukaryota > Fungi > Ascomycota > Orbiliomycetes > Orbiliales > Orbiliaceae > Drechslerella > Drechslerella coelobrocha. Next base: position 47,976 of record JAJTUH010000015.1, on the reverse strand, counting down.
TTGTTTCTATTAAAGTTAATAATCGTCGACTCTGGAAAATTTTCATAAAATATTAAGTTTAAGAATTAATTTAAATTTTGGATCATTTGAAAAACTTAATAAAGCTTTTCTTGATATTATTTCAGTTCCTAGAACCTGTATTTAATTGCTTAGAAATTCCGTATCCTTAATGATTAGTAGGTCTTATCGATGGAAAAGGTTATTTTATTATAAATATTCAGGGTAATAAAGTTTGATTAAGATTATTTATTATTCAATATATTAAAAATATTATTTTGATGAAGAATATAGGTAAAGTATTTAGATTGTGGGAAAATATACAAAAGAAGTTCTTCAGCGGTTGTGTATTTTAAGGTAAGAAATTTTGACGATATGTTAATAAAGTAATTCCTTTTTTACAAAAATATCCTTTACAAAGTTAAACAAAATAACTATAAAGATTGCGTAGATGCTTCTATTTTAATAAGTAATAAAGAATATTTAATTCCTAAAGGGTTGGAAGAAATAAATTTGATTAAGCAAGGTATGAATAAAAAAATTATAAATTTCAAACATTATAAGGACTCTTTATATGTATCGTGCCCTTGAGTTTCATAAAGATTAAATCTTAAATTAACTTATGTTTTATAGAAATTTTATAATATTTTATTTAAATTTTTTAAAATATAAAAAATTATTATCAGATTGAGTTAAGACTTTATTTTAATTGGCTATAGATAATATCTAACATTTATCGTTCGTTTGATGAAAAAATTATTAAGAACGGTATGAATAAAAAAAGAATATATTTAATATTATTATCTCTAATAGTCCATTATGGTTATAAGAAGAAATTATAAAAAAAAAATCAGATTCGGCCTCTATAAAGGTTATAATATGCTGGAAAGTGATTAATTATGTTAAATATTTCCAATCAGCAGGTTACATTATATTTATAAATAATAAAATGTTTACTTCAGAGACTAGACATAACCATTTTGATTAAAAAAAAATTAAATATGATATAGTCCAAAAAATATATAAATTGATATTTTTATTTTAAGTTTTTTAGTTTTAATTATTAATTGTTACAATATTAAATTAATTTTATTAGGTAACTTAATATTTATTATACCTAGCTAAAGTCTTTTTGATTTAAATAATAGATACAATAAAATCTTATCGTAATGAATTAAAAAATAAACCTGTTAACAACATTACTTGATTTAGAGACAATACATTAAAAATTTTGATTTTAATTCTATAAAAAATTTCAAGAGATCAGCTATTAGTATGCTATATTACAAACAGAAGAAGCTTATAAAAATTGGTTTCTTGTTACAAAAACAAAAAAAAAATTATTCTTTTTTGGTATTCAGAAGAAATAAAAAAAAATTAATAAATAAACTAGGTGCAGCAAATTCTATGATCGGAAAAAAACATTCTGAAAAAAGTAAATTACTTATGAATATTAAAAAGAATAAAGCCCATTTGGAATAGGACTTTATAATTTATTTGAAAAATTTAATTAATGTTGAATTAGTGTCCCGTGCATCGACCGAAGGCTGATGCTCTTGGGATACATTGCGCGTGTTTTACACGCGCAATGTTAAATATTTAAATATAAAAGTATGGTCTAAAAATATATAACTTCAGGTAAATTATATAATAAATATTATATAAAAATATATTACATCAGTTTAATACTATATAATTTAATGGAATCTGAATTAGTTTCTGGTTTCTTTACTGAACATTCTTCTGTTCCTTTCGTTTCTTTTTTTTTAGCAGAATACGCTTCAATACTTCTTATGTCTATTCTTACATCTATTCTATTTTTAGGAGGTTATAATTTTCCTTTATTTTTGTTTAATTTTATAAATGATTTAATATGAATTATTTTTAATAAACTCAATAGTATAATATTTATTAAGATATACTTTTCTAATATAATAGAAGACAATCCTGTGGTTTCTGGTTTATTACATGGTTTAATTTTAGGAGCGAAAACCTGTTTTATTGTATTCTGTTTTATATGAGCACGTGCCTCTATGCCACGTATCCGTTATGATCAACTTATGCAATTTTGCTGAACAGTTCTTTTACCTCTTTTATTTGCATTTATCTTTTTAATTCCGTGTATTTTATATTTTTTTGATTCACTAGCTGTGAGTTTTTAATTTTCTATTTTTTTTAAGAGACGATAAAATAATAATAACCTTTCTAAATCGTTGCCACATTTCGGTGACTAATAATTATTGCACGCAAAATTAAAAGACATCCCAGTGGTCGGCTACTAAAATTAAAAAATTTTTACGCGCTAATATAAAATTTTTGCTTTTTACGATTAATATAAGGGTTACTATTAATAATTATTATAATTAATTATTATTATTATAATAATTATTAAAAATTTATTTATAATTTAATATTAAATATTAAATTTATTAAGCAGCTCACTAATAATTAAAAAAATTTAAAATTAATTTTTATTTTATTTTTCGACCTTAGTTGTTGTTTCTATAAGCCTTTTTTTACCTTTTTATTCAGCTAGGTAAAAATTTTAATATGGTTATTTAATCGATTGAAGCTCGATGAATAATAACGATAAATTGTTAAAAAATATTAAGTAAATTAAGCTGTTTATGTTGTAATATTTATCTAGTGTATTATGCCATTATAATAATGTTTTTGACAATTTATTAATATCTAATATAGTTTTTAAAAATATTTTTCCATGGAATACAGTTAACTTTCCCGGTGAATGGGCAATGTTCTGCTAAATTTAAAGAAGGATTTAATAAATTATAATTTATAATTTATATATACGTAAAATTGATTATTTTGATTTTGAACAAAAAGATTGAAAAGAATCTGAAAAAAAAAAAAATTTTTTTCTAAAATTAATGTTAGATCTGCTCATTTTAATTGTGATGTTAAACCATGACAAATTAATATTATGAATAAAGATTATTCATCTTTTACTCTTGAAAATTTTATAGGGAATTATTTAAACATTTAAAACCTAATACCTATAGCGTATTAATTAGAGTTGAAATGGTTGTTACCGACTAAACATAAACAATTATAAAAGATGGAATAATTATTCAAGATAATTTAGAATCACTTGAATTATTTTATAATAAAGATTCGGAGCGCGCTGAATACGCGCGACGAATCAGGGACGACTCCGTCGCCCCCCGATTCTAATTTTGATGAGTTTAATTTTAACTCTGATTCAACTTCTTAATTTATTATAATTAATTATAGACAACCTATTCATTTATCTAATATATATAAAAGATTAAAATATTTTGAAGATATGATATATTTATTAAAATTAGAAATCCTGAATAAAAACTTTACTATGCATTTAGTTTTATATGAAAATAAATTTAGTTTGATTAATATAGAGTATTATTTTGTTACTGAGGATTCTCGTGCTGTTTCTGATTTTCAAGATATTTCTGATGGTTCTATTGGATTAAATTCATCAGTTGCAATTATTTCTGATATTAATAAAACTAATAAATTTCATCCTGTTTTAATCTTAGATAAAAACCGTAAGGTAAATAAGACTTTTATTAGTATTAGAGAAGCTGCAAGATTCTATAATACAAGTGAGTCTTCCCTTCGACAAATTTATTTAAATAAAAATAAGTTATTTAATAATAAGTATTATATTGTTAGAAACATTGGAATTTCTAATAAAAGAAAATATACAACTTATTTTAGATATAATAAAAAAAATTCAAAGTTTTCTATAGGATAAAAGTAAAATTAAATACCTAAATTTAATATTTTAAATAAACATAGAAAAACTTTTGAAAATACAAAATAGTACTTTGGCAGATCTTTGGTGTTTCAGCTGTAATATTGCATTATGTATTAAATTTTATCTAGTATTTAATATCATAAATTATTTACTAGTATTGTATTTAAAAATTTATTTTTAAATGAATAAAACTATAAATTACTTAATAATGATTATTAAGCATATAAAAAATTTATTAAAGAATCTAATTAAAAAAATTATTAAAAAAATTATTCGGAGATTTGTTATAGATTTCATTAAACCTTATTTAATAATTATCTATGAATTTATTAAACCTTTAATCCTAGATTTTTGACTTTATTATTTACAACCTGTTTTATTATACATTTCTTCTACATTTATTGAATGATTAGCTTGTATCAATATTCCCTTTATTGGAATCAGTTTCATATTTAGAGTAGTTTATTATTATATTAAAAAAGTTATATCAATTGAAGGCAGGGTGGAGTTTGAACTTGCTTTTTAGCGCCGTAATAGATGGATAGCGAATATTTTTCTGCAAAAAGTATTCTCTTGCTTTCGAGGTGGTTCGGCCAATTGGCACAAAACCGATTTTTTGTGATTTCCACCTAATATTCGCTATAATAAATTTTCATATTTATTTTACCTTCTTATATTTTATTTAAGTTTCGAGTGGTTTCTTAAGAATAAAATATGTAATATAATAATATTTAATTATTATATTTTAAATAATAAAAAATAACCTGCTGTTTTATTGTAATCTTTTGATTTCAAAGATGGTTTTGCTAACACAACAACCTGATTAGGACCGATACGAGGTAGCGATGGACATGTGCTTGGAATAAATAAAAGTAATAATAAATAAAAAAGTTTAAAATAGAGTTCATCGTCAATGCGATACCTTAAATTAATCAGGGGAACTATATTATCTTTTTAATTTTAATTCAGTAGTGATGAGCCTCACACTTATTCGAATAAATAATACATAAATAAAAAATAAGTCTGATTTAAATTAAAAAAGAATCACTAGAGGTCAACTCAATTTAAATAAAGTATTGTACATTATTTGAACAATCTATTTATGGGGGCATGTCTTAAAAAAATAAAAAAAAAACCAATTTGGTTAATCGTAGTAAATACAAACTACAGACATAGTCAGCCTCTATGCTCAAAAATATAGGGATGTATGCCCTAGTTAACGCAAAAGGGGTAGGAAGTGATAGAGCCATACTGTGTTGAGTACGCGTGGCAGGAGGAAATGATTAGTGCCTCATCACAGGAAAGACTTCAAAAATTTTTTAAATCTTATAAAAAAAAAAGATTTAAAATTAAAAAAATCTAAGATGAGGCTCATCTTTTTATTAACAACTTATTAAATAATATTAAAAAAAATAACATGATAAAAAACAAACAAAATTTTTATAATTCTCTGCTGTACCTTAAAAAATTGTTCTCATTGACTTGATTAAGTAAAAATTTATTATTAAAAAAAATATTTATGATTAAATTCACTAAGAACAATTATTCTTTCTCTGACGGTAATTTTGGGAGGTTATGACTTGAACTTGTGTTTAGGTGCCGTAATAGTAGGATAGCGAATTTTTTTGATAAACATTTTTTGGCTACTTACGAGGTGGTTCAGGCCAAGAGGTGGAAAACCAAATTTTTGAACTTTTTTAATCGTTAAATATTGGAAAAGTTTTTTTTGTTTTTATTTGTTGAGAAATCTATTAGTTACAAAAATAATTATTATTTTTTGTGGGCGTGCAATTCCTCAAGATTTCTATGAAAAAAAATAACTTTTTATCATGCGAGTTTAGTCCTTTTACGCCAGAAAGAAAGGTGTTCTGATCCTATTTTTTACGCACATTAAATTGTGTATGGCACTGCTTACTGAGATTTGTTCATATAATAATTCAATTACTACCTAGTAGTGCTTTATTTAATTATTTTACAGCAGATTCTTTGGTAAATAGTATAAGGCCCTACAAGGGCGGGTCTATTTCAAAAGGCATCCGGTTATTTGGTGGGTGGTTACCAATCGGTTTAAGGCGTAAACATATACTTGAGTTGTACTCAGCCGAACTAAGATGTAAACTTTTTATGGAATTTATGCTTCATTACCCGTTGTTCCCTAGTTACCTTATCCTATTAATTTATATTTTATTAAGAATTATGGTAGTTACTTACATTACAATAATTTTTTTAGTTTATTTTATTGGTTGTTCTTCGCTTAGTACAAGAAAATTTATTAGACTTTTCTCAATTTCCAGCGAAAAAAATAATAATTTTAAAATATTTATGATTAAATTCATTAAGAACAATTATTCTTTCTCTGCCGGTAATTTTGGGTTTGTTTCTTACTATAAATTTGATCGCTTTGCTCCATCCTCGTTATTTGGTTCTATTAGCTTATATAATACTCATTTTTCTCTGTTTAAAAATATTAATTCATTGCGGCGGCCGCGGGGGATCTTTATTCCCATTGGTTATAAATTCTTTTCTGTTTATTCTTATTCTTACTTTAAAAATTCTACTCATTATTTTTTACCTAAAAAAAATAATAATTTAAATTTAAATAATAATAATATTGAAAATCATGAGTTAAAAAATGATATTATTATCAATAAAGATTATGAAATTTTAAATAATTATTTATCTCAGTATGAAGTTAGAAATATGTCTTTAGGTGAATTATTAAGAACTTCATCTAAAAATTGAGTTTATGAAAAAGATGATAGAATTTTTGTTGAACTTCATGGGGAGAATAAAAATAGGATAGGAATTGATGATTATTTTGAAGAAATAAATAAATTAAATAAAATTAAACATACTTTAAGTAGAGAAAATTATTTAAAAAAATTAAAAGAATTAAATATTAAATCTAGAATTGATAATATTAATGCATTAAGGGAGTTAAGTTTTGAAGATGTTTTTGATAATCTTGAAAAAAAAGAGGGGTTGAAAAAATGGTCTAAATTAAATATTACCTCTGTTCATTTTGAATGTAATGTTATTATAACAAATTTTAATGCTCTATATAATGAAAGTCAATCGTCTTTTATTTTAAAAAATTTTATTGATATTTTTTATAAAATTTTAAAACCTAACACATATAGTATTTTAATTTGTATAGAATATATTTCTTCTGATGAAGATGGATTATTATCAAAAAATTATGGAATGTTAGATTCGCAATTAGGTTTAGTATTCTCGGATAATAAAAAAAATAATATTAAAGCGTTAAGTGTATTATATACAGCTATTTGTGATAAATTAAAATTATTTATAAACGATTATTATGCTAAACGTGTAAATAATATAGAGGTTATGTTCATTATAAATAATTCTTATCAAGAATATAAAGTTAAAGAGGGTATTAAAAATATTAATAATTTAAAATTAGATAAAAATATTATCAATATTAAAAATACTAAAAAAGAATTTAATGAAAAATTTTTACCAATATCTCTTGATTTAAAAAAATATGGAGTTGAACTTAAATTTTCAAGTAAAGATGGAATTGTAGAAAATTTAGATATAAATGGTATTAATTTTATAGATTTAATAAAAAAAAATAATTTAACAGATAAATCATTAAGTTTCTATAGTGATAAAACTACATTTTATCTTTATAAATATGATAAAAGTAATTTTATTATAGTTTTTATTAAAGTAGATGAATATATTATACATAAAAAAGTTTATAATTTGGATGGTATTATTATTATAGACAATATTATTGATACTTTTTTAAGTAAAGATTATTTTGTTAGAAAAACTAAAAATTTATCATTATATGTTAACAACAATGAAATAGAAAAAATAGAAAAAAATATTAATTTACCTATAATGAAAAAAAAGATTATTTCTTATAAAACACAAAGTAATCCTAATATAGGGAGTTTTGATATAGAAACTTTTAAAGATAATGATAGCGGGTTATCTAAAGTGTATGCATTAGGTTTTTATACTTTAAATATGTTTAAAAATAAAAAAAAAGCTAATAAATATTATTTAACTGATTTTAAAGATAGTGATGATTTAGTTATTAATTGTATTAACGATATGGTTAATAATCCTGAATACATAAATCATATTTATTACACTCATAATTTGGGGGGATTTGATATAATATTTATTCTTATAATTTTATTAAATTATAATGAAAAATTTGGTGAGTATTATATAATTGAAAACCCTATATTTAGGGATCAAAAAATATTAAAATTAATTGTGAAAATAAAAAATAAAAGTGGTAAATTTAATAAAATTACTTTTTGTGATTCTTATGCTTTATTACCTGATAATTTAGATGATTTGTCGGTAAGTTTTGGATCACATAATAAAAAAGGTATATTCCCGTATGAGTTTGTAAAATTAAATACTTTAAATTATGTAGGAAATACTCCTTCTAAAGAATTTTATAAAATAAAAAATAAAATAATTGATAATAAAGTATATTCAGAATTATTTAAACCTGATTGAAATTTAAAAAATGAAACTTTAAGTTATTTAGAACAAGATTTATTAACATTATTGGAAATAATGCATAGTTTTGGTAAAGATATATATTTAAATTATGATTTAGAAATTACTGAATGTTTAACAATTTCTCGATTAGCTTTAAATTTATTTTTTAGTTCCTATTTAAAAGATAAAAAAATACCTTTAATAACTAATAAAAGTGTTTTTAATCATATTAAGCAAGCTTATTTTGGAGGTATTACAGAAGTGTATAAACCATATGGAACGAATTTATATTATTATGATGTAAATTCATTATATCCTTTTGCATCTAAAAATCCTATGCCAGGTCATATTTGTAAATATATAGAAAGTCTAGGAAAAGCTTTAGATTTAGAAAATTTATTTGGGTTTTTTAAAGCTAAAATTGTAACAACAAATGATTATTTAGGGTTATTACCTGTTCATATGGGAGATTTAACATTGCCTAATGGATCTTGAGAAGGTTGATATTTTAGTGAGAGTTTAAAATTTGCTAAAAAACATGGATATAAGATTGAGGTTATTTCTGGATATGAATTTAATAAAATTAATAATTTATTTTCAGATTATGTTGATGATCTTTATCATATAAAATCCACATCATCAGGTTCAAAAAAATCAATATCAAAACTATTATTAAATAGTCTTTTTGGTCGATTTGGTATGGATATAAATAAACAAGTTACAAAGTTGTTAAATAATGAAGATTATTTAAAATTATTAGCAACTAAACCAGTAAATTCTACAGTACAATTAAATGATAATAATTGACTAGTTTCGTATAAAGATAATATTTCTGAGACAATAGTAAATCATCATAATTTAGACTTTATTGAAATTTTATCATCAAAATCAGCAATTGACATTACTAAAATTAATAAACTTACTGATGTATCAATAGTTCTTAGTGCAGCTGTAACCGACTATGCTAGAATTTTTATGAACAATATAAAATTAGATTTACTAAAAAATGATGTAAATATTTATTATATGGATACTGATAGTTTAGTTACAGATAAACCATTACCAAATTATTTAGTTGGAGGAGATTTAGGGCAATTTAAAAAAGAATATAAAATTAAAGAAGCATATTTTATTTCAGCTAAAACATATTGTTTGGTTACAGAAGATCCTAAAAAACCTATTGTTATAAAGTCAAAAGGTGTTTTTGAAAATTCTTTAAATTTAAAAGATTTTAAAAGCCTTTATTCTAAAGAAAAAGTAATTGCAATTAAGGGAGATACAAAAAAAGATTGACAAAAAGGTTCAGTAACAATAGGAACAAAAAATATTACACTCGACTATGATTCTTATACTAAAAGAACTAAAATTTATGATAAAAAGGGTAATTGAATTGATACTAAACCTTTAATAATTAAAGATGGAATTATTATTCAAGATAATTTTGAATCAATCGAATTATTTTATGATAAAAATTTTATTTTTGGTGAATTTAATTATAACTCAATTTCAACTACTCAATTTATTATAATTAATTTTAATAAGTGCTATAATATAAAATTTATAAATTATAAATTAAATCAAATTAATTCTTCTTTAGATTTTATAGAATATCAATTAAATAATTGTTCTGATCTTTGATTCCCTAGAGAATTAAGTATTATTTTAATTATTGAAAATAAAAATATATTTAATTTTCAAACTCACGATTCTAATATTATTAATCAAATTGAAGATAAAATAAAAAATTCTTCTAGTTTACTAAAACAAATTTTAATTTTAACTAAAAATCGTAAACTAAAGAAAAGTTTTAATAGTATTAAAGAAGTAGTTAAATATTTAAAAGCTAGCGAATCAAATATTAGACAAACTTATTTAAATAAAGATAAGTTATTTAATAATAAGTATTATATAGTTAGAAATATTGCTATTTCAAACAAAAGAAAATATACAACTTATTTAAGATATAATAATAATATAATTTGCTTTAATTTTAACGGATTTGAAGTTTTAAATAATAAATCATTATCTATTAAAGAAAAATGAAATTTTATTGAATTTAGTTTAAATATTAACAATCTTAACAATGTTATTCAAGGTAATAGTCAGCAAAATAATTTTATAATGTATTTAGATAGTAGTGACATTAAAAGTTTAATGATTTATTATATAGATAAAACGAATAAAAATATAATTTTTATATTTACTATAAAAATATTTAATAAAATAAAATATTTTTTAATTAAATTTATTTATAATATAATTAAAAAATATATTCGAAGATATATAATAGAATTTGTAAAACCTTATGTTATAATTACAATACATATGATAATACCTTATTTAATGTTTATTATAATTGCAATTCAAACATATTGAAATATTATACAAGAAGAAATTAAACCTGTTATTGTTTGATTTAAATTATTATTTAATAAATTATTTTCATTTATTGATTCAATTAATTTGGATCTTTCATTACTTGAATATTTATTTAATAATTTATATGTTATAGCAAACAGTCTGGATTTTGGTTTATATATTTTAATTACTTTTAGTTTTTGAATTTTAAGTAATTATTTACATTTATCTAAATTATTTTTAATACCTTATTTAAACAAATATAGCCCTAAGGATATATTTAGATATAGTATGGTAGGAAATATAATTACCTTATCTAATATAGATGGGTATAAAAATTCTAAAGAAGAAGTAAGAACTGTAGTTTCTCTTCGAGGTCTCCACCATAGTTTAAAGAAGCTTATTTCAAATTTAGATATTAATAGACTGATGTTAGAACATAAACCGGTTAATCCATTAACTAACGATTTAATACAAATTATAAATATTAATTTTGATTTTGAAAACAAAAAAGAAATATTATCTTTATTTCTTAATGAACCTGTTATAAACGAAAACAAAGGTCATGTAAGTCAGACTTATCATACTTGTTGGGTTATAACTAAAAAATTGGTTATTATGTTACTGAATAGACATAACAAATTAGTATTGTATCCTCATAGAGGTAATTTATTCACACATCAAAAGAAATTATTTGGAGACAATTTAATATGTATTGAGCAAAGAGTGGCTAAACATTTAACGGCTTATTATAATATTCATGAAATTCATCAAACAAAAATAATTGAATTGTTAGAAAACCCTATTGAACCTATTAAAAAAGAAAAAATTTATATATTTAAAGATGTAACATCTGAAATTGGAGTGTTTCCTCAAGAAGGAATAGGAAAAGATCTACCTCCTTATTGAAAAAAAGGATTTATAGATGAAACTAGTGAAATTCAAAAAAATTATATAATTATTAAGAATGATAATATTCAACCAACAAAAGAAAGAGAAGAAAAAGATATAAATATTGAGACAGGTTTAAGTGAAACTCAATATCTTAATCTAACATATGATGACGCTGAAGGGGAAAGTGATTATGAAATGGATTATCCTAGAAGTAATGAAAATTTGAAAAAAAGAAGAAAAAAAGCTAGTCCTATTCCTTTTGATGATTTATTGCCTTTAGAAGATGAAACTATTGCAGAAAACAACAAGTCTTCAAATAAAGATGTTTACAATGTTATAAATATAATTAATAAAACTAAACCATCAACACCTAATATTAATGAATTATCTTATCCTTTAATTGATGAGAATAAAAGTAATTCAGATGATAGTATAAGTGATTTATCATCAGATTCGGATTCATCTTTAAATTCTGAAAAACTTAAACAAATCTTAAAAAGAAAATCAACTCACGATATTGATGAATTATCTAATGAAAATTCTACTGATAATAAAACTAATTCAGAAAGTAATTCAGAAAATAATAACACATCGCTCGGAGATGAACCTTTAAAAAAACGTAGAAAAAAACTTAACACCACTCAAGACTCTCAAAGTATTTCTTTAGAAAAGGAACAAACTAATATTGAACAAGATTTAAATATTATACATCTTAAAGATAGTATTAGAAAATCTAAATCACCTAGTCCCATCTTGCAAAATGTGGTTTCATCTTATGAGTTTGGTAAATTTAAAGAAAATAATATAAATCCTGATCAAATTACTACCGTAAATCCTAAAGATGTTTGAAAGGAAATTTAATTCTTAATCTGTTTTCTACTTTTGTTCAAAATTTGTATTTAACAAAAATTAGTATTACTGCAAATTTATCCGGAAGTACTACTGTTATTTCGGTGTAATGTATTCTAGTTCTGGAGGCACTCTGCTGAATATCGCCGGCTTCGTCGATAATGTTCTTTTAATACAATTAATCAATAAAACTATTCTCTTTTTCATTTTCAATTATATATAAAATAAATATAACCTGTTTGGATAAACGTAAACTAAATAAGGTTTCGTTAGTATTAGAGAAAGTTATAAAATAATCATCCAATAGAATAATTATTTTAATTTAATATTAATATGTTTAAATATATAATTTATTTATTTGATATAAAAGTGCTTAATAATATAACTCCGTTGGCTGGGTATGGTTTCAATATGGCTATAATTGCTTTAATAATTTTGGTTTGTCTTGTTAATGTTTTTGGTTATTTTTCTACAATTTATATATTGCAATCTTATGACTTAGAAAATAAATACGGAATTAAAAGGGTATATTAATTACTTTAAGAAAATTTCAGGAATTTTTATAGTTCTAGAGCGTGGTTTAGCTGTCTTCGTATTATGTGTTATTATTTATTTAGGATTTTACCTTTATTTAGTAAGGAATAATAAATTTATAGGTACTGTAGACAAATTTTAGGTAAAGTTTAATCCCCTATGTTTCACTACAAATATATTTAATATTCGATTTTTTTTTTGTAAAATT
>JAJTUH010000015.1:0-34843 GCA_036971555.1 Drechslerella coelobrocha | reverse complement strand
ACGGTTAATTCCAATTCTCTTGCTTACATGAATTTTTTTGTTCGTTCATTCATATCCCTTTAGAAAAAATATAGTTCAATACTGTCTTCAATGAAAAATTTTATTGTATTGACTTAAATACATAAATTACTTTTGGGTAGATGGTTTTATTAAATACTTTAAACTTCATACTATATGGTAGTAGAAAGAATTGTTTTAGACCTTAGTTGTTGTTTTTTTTAAATTTGTTCGTTAATTTCTTATTTTTTTTTACGAACAAATTTATATATCATAGTTTATTAAGAGGGGGGAGCAATAAAGGATTTTTGCTAACTTAAGTTGATGAGGCATAATATTATGAAAAATTTACTAAAGTTATTTAAAATTAAAAATAGCTATGAATTGTGAATAAATAGTTTTATAAAAAAATTTAAATTTTTCATTTAAAATATTTAAATTTATTAACTTTTAAAGCTAGAAATAATAAATTTATGTAATCTAAGTTAATTAATTTTATTTTTAAATTCTTTAAAGTTAACCATTTCTTTAGAAGAATTTTTTTTTTTTGAATAAGGGATTAGCTCAGTGGTAGAGCATTTGTTTTACACACAAACTGTCAAAAGTTCGAATCTTTTATTCCTTAAAATAAATTAGAAAATTTAATATAAAATTAATGTTTATTAGAAATTTTGTAAATTTTAATTATATTGGTCACAATATATACTTTTGATAAATAGTTATTTGGCTTTAGTTTTGTTAGGCAATAAATTTTAAAGTCGCCATAGCTCAACGGTAGAGCAGAATACTGTTAATATTTTGATAGATGTTCAAGTCATCTTGGGGACTAAAAGTAAATTATTAACATTAAGGGGGGGGGGCTTATTAACAAAATATATTAATGAGTGCTCGGCAGTATAAATTTTTTCTTGCGAAAGGGTATGGTTACATAAAGATTTATTTGCAAATCATTAATTGAGATTTGAATTCACCTAATTTCCTTTTGAAAAATAAGTTAAATGATATTTAAAAATAGGTAAATTAAAAAAAATTTTTGTTGAATCTTTATATAAAAGAATCTTAGAATTCGGCCGCGATGGATTCAGCTGGCCGAATTTTATATATAATTTACTAATAAATTTTTATTATAAGGCAAGGTTATAAATTTAGCTCATTATAAGGAAAAATAATATAATTATTTAGGTGAAACAAATTTAAAGTTTGTTGTAAATATTATTTAAGAAATTCTTTTTACATTAAACTTGAAGTTTTTTTTATTAGNNNNAAAAAAAAAAATTATGAATGCTTCGCTTAAGATGGAAAGGTGGACCTGATCTTCAAATGCCAAAGATATAGGAATTTTATACTTAATCTTTGCTTTATTTTCTGGTTTAGTTGGTACGGGAATGTCCGTACTTATTAGATTAGAATTATCAGGGCCAGGCGTACAATATATTGCGGATAATCAGCTGTATAATAGCATTGTTACTGCACACGCTATCGTTATGATTTTCTTTATGGTTATGCCTGCATTAATCGGAGGATTTGGTAAAATCGATATTAATATAATAAAAAAATATTTTAGTGAATTTTATTCATTAAAAAAAGAGTCAATAATAGAATTAGAATTAAAATTAAAAATAGGAGCCTATTTAGCTGGATTAATAGAAGCAGACGGATCGATTGCAGTACATGACGAAAAATCTAATGCTAAAAAGTATCGTCCTAAAATAATTGTAGTATTTAATACAGTTGACGAGCCTTTGGCTAATAAATTAGCTTATATTACTAAAGCTGGTATGGTGTATAAAAAAAAAAATGCGGGTTGCGTATTATGGCAAATTCAAAAAACAGAAGACGTGGTTAAAATAATTAATTTAATCAATGGTTATATGCGAACACCTAAAATAGAAGCATTACACCGTGCTATTACTTGATTTAATAAATTTGATAATTATAATCTTAATTGTTTAGATTTAGATTTGTCTCCTATAGACAGCAACGCTTGATTAGCTGGTTTTGCTGACGGAGATGGAAATTTTTCTATTAGTTTGGTTGATAGAAAAAAAAAAGGAATTGTTACAAGTAAAAGAGTACAAGCCTTTTTCCGTCTTGAAATAAGACAAACTTATCATCGTGAAACTTCAGTAGAACAAGGAGGATCTAGTTATTTTGTTATTTTAAATAAAATAGCAATGTATTTAGGTGTAAATTTATTATCTAGAAGTAGAGAATTAAATAATAAAATTTTTTATGTTTTTATGGTTATATCTCACAGTCAAGCAAGTAATATAAAGGTTCAAAATTATTTTAATCGTTTTCCATTATACTCTTCTAAATATTTATCTTATAAAGATTGATCTCGTGTGGTTGAACTAATTAGGTTGCGAGATGGTAAAGCTTTAACTGCCGAAGAAATTTTAGAAATTGGAAATATTAAAGCACAATTTAATAATAAACGAAAATCTTTTGATTTTTCACATTTAGAATCTTTATAATCGAATTATTATGGTTAATTTTTAAAAGAAATTGCCGTGAGTAATAGTAATATTACTCTTATTATATAACTGTATTCGGGAAACTCCTAAAGTCTTTTTATAGATGTTGTGAAAACTTGCCCTTTTGTAACTTTGTCCTATTTTTACATTTTTAGTTAAGGTAGGTATTAAAAAGTTAAACTAATAATAAACAAAAGGAGGTTAAAATCATATAATTTTAATTAAAGCGTACACAAATCCTAAATAATAAAAAGAATAATATTCATTAAAAATAAAAATGGACAATCCGTAGGAAACGAACTAAAATCTAGTTATTTTACTAGGATCCTCAGAGACTACACGTTATACTCCTAATATGGATGAAGATATAGTCCAAATATAACCGAAAGGTTATAATAAATTGAATTTCTTACTGCCTATCATTGGTGGGGGACCTGATATGGCAAAAGACCAGGATCTCCCTGAGAAAAATTTAAAAAATGATATAATTGTAAATAGTGTATCTTCTAATAATTTAGGTCCATACCTAGCTGGTTTATTTGAAGGCGATGGACATATATGAATTCAAAAAGATAAAGGTAAAAAAACTCATAACCCTAGGTTTTGTATAACTTTTGGTTTAAAAAATGAGGCTTTAGCCAAAAAGTTACTTAGTATTATAGGATCGGGATTTATAAGATATAAACCTAAAGATAATGCTTGTGTTTTAGTAGTATCACCTGTAGTAGGTTTAAAAAAAATAGTTAATTTAATAAATGGTGAATTAAGAACACCTAAAATACATCAACTATATAATTTAATAGACTGATTAAATAAAAATCATGCTACTTATATAAATAAATTACCTTTAAATAAAAATAATTTAGAAAATAATAGTTGATTAAGCGGGTTTGTAGATGCCGTAGGCTCATTCAATATAAGAATTAGCCAAAAAGAAATAGAAAATCAAGGTAATAATTTTAAAATGATCAGAGTTGCTTGTAGATTAAGAATTGAACATAAAATGTTTGATCAAACATTCAGCGAATTTAGTTATGAGTCTATATTTAAAGAAATTGCTACTTTTTTACATGCACCATTAAAAATAAATAAATATCAGTATTTTTATATAAATGCAATTAATAAAGAAAGTATTAAAATTGTTCAAGACTATTTCAATAAATACTGTCTATTTAGTTCAAAATACCTTGATTATAAGGATTGGGAAATAGTCGTAAATTTAATGCACACTAGAGAACATTATAATGAAGAAAATAGTAAGTTAATTTATAAATTAAAAGCTGGAATGAATGATAATAGACAAACTTTTAATTGAGATCATTTAAATTATCTTTATCAACAAAAAACTATCTCTTTTGACACTGCAAATTCAATTAAACAGCAAACTAATAGGATTATTTCACATAATTTAGCTACTAATAAGGTTCTAGAATCTAATTTAAGCAAAAGAGCTTTCGGAATGTGGGGTGAAGGTCAAAAAAGATTTAAAAATACATCTGCAATTAATACGGAATCCGAAAATTCTTCTTCATTGGCTTCACTATCTAATTTTGAACATAGCGTAGTAGTAGGTTTATTATTATCTGACGGCTGACTGTCATTTTCTTCTCCTCGTAGTAAAAATGCACGATTAGGTTTCAAGCAATCAAATGATAAAGCTAGTTACGTTTTATTTGTATATAAGATATTATCGAATTATTGTTCTACTCCTCCTCGGTTAACTAAAGATTTAGCTCTACAATTTTTCACTCGTTCATTACCTTGTTTTACTGCATTTCATTCTTTATTTTATGTTAACAAGATAAAAATAATTCCAAGCGATATATATAATATGTTATCACCTGAAGCTTTAGCGCATTGAATTATGGGAGATGGTGCAGCACAAAAACATGGATTAACTCTTTGTACTGACAGTTTTTCTTTACAAGATGTTAATCTATTAATAAGTGTTCTTAACAGACAATATGGATTAGATTGTAATATACGTAAACATGGAAAATATACTCGAATTTACATTCGTAATAGTTCTATGCCTTTATTGCGATCAATTGTTATTCCTTATTTTCATGAAACAATGTTATATAAGATTCAGTAAAATTAATTTTCGGGGAGTTATCACCATTTTAATATTTAATTTCGATCCAATTGTCTGCTTAGAGGGTAGAACTAATTAAACCTCTTTCCATCACTACTAGTATGGTAGTTTTTCTGTACAATATACTAAAACAGAAGAAGGAGCCAAAAAAAGAAAAATTTCTTGTAGATTGAGAATCGAACAAAGAATTTTAGATCCTGTTACTAATGACAGTTATTTTGATATTTTAAACGAAATATCTTTATTTTTAAATTGTAATTTGTTAACTAGAACACAAAAATCTACAAATAATACATATTATACTTTAGCAGCATCTAGCAAAGTATCTTTAGATATTATTATTAACTATTTTAATAAATATCCTTTATTTTCAAGTAAATATTTAGATTATAAAGATTGAGAAAAAGTTGCTTATTTAATTATTAATAATGAACATAAAAGGCCTTTAGGTTTTCATTATTCTGATGAAGATTTTTTAATGGTAACTAATATAAAAAATAGCATGAACACTAAAAGAACTTATTTTAATTGAGACCATTTAGATTTAATGCCATCTGTTGATAATATTATTGAAAACAGCAGAACCTTTAAATTAGCTAAAAATAAAAACCATAAAGGTTTTGTAAAATTTAGCGCTTTATCAAAATCAAAATTATTAAATACTGTTAATAGTAATAATTTATTTATTGAAAAATCATTTAAATCATATTCTACTTTAAGTGAAAGTAATCTTTCATTAATGAATTATCTAGATAATAATTATGTAACGGGTTTTAGTGATGGAGAATCCACTTTTTCGGTTAGTGTATTAAAAAATAAAGAATCGAGAATAGGTTGAAGAACTTTAGCTAGGTACAGTATATGTTTACATAAAAAAGATTTAGATTTATTAAAACGTATACAATTTAGTTTTGGAGGTATAGGATCAATATCTATTAAAGAATCTGATAACAAAGCATATTATACTATAGGTTCTGTTTCAGATTTAACTAATATTGTTATACCTTTCTTTTCTAAAAATCTTTTATTGACTAATAAGCGAGCTGATTTTATTTTATTTAGCAAAATTATTGAGCTAATTAATCAAAATAAGCATCTTTCTATGATAGGTTTACAAAAGATTTTAAATATTAAAGCATCAATGAATCTTGGATTATCGTCGGTATTAAAAGAATCTTTTCCAAATACTAAACCTGCTATACGTCCTATTATAGATAAATCTTTAATTTATCCATGATGATTAGCCGGTTTCATAGATGGTGAAGGATGTTTTTTAATAGATATTCGAAAATCAAATGCTTATAAAGTTGGATCTCAAGTAACTTTAATTTTTCAAATAAGTCAGCATTTGAGAGATCTTGAGTTAATGAATAGTATTGTAGATTATTTACAAACTGGAAGATTGGTTCATAGAAAAAGTCACCCACTAGTAGTTTATGAAGTAACTAAATTTTCTGAAATTGAAGAAAAGATTATACCTTTTTTAGAAAAATATCGTCTCCAAGGAGTAAAAAGATTGGAGTTTGAAGATTGATGTAAAGCAGCAGCAATTATCAAAGCAAAAGGTCATTTAACTAATGAAGGTATAAATGAAATTAAGAAAATTAAAGAAAAAATGAATAATAGATAATTTATAATAGCATCGCTATAATATTAATAATTTAATAATAAAAGGTAAGACAAATATTTTTCCTATCTTTGATAAATAAACTATAGCCTTTTGTTTATGTATACACCTTAGCAGAAGGTAATTAAAAACATTAGGGTGAAAGAGGAGGGTGGTGGGTTCCATTATTAGTTTTAAATACTGAACAAGGAATAAACATAGTAGAATTTGTTAGAAGTCAAATGAATACAAAAAGGACTGAGTTCAATTGAGATCATTTAAATGATTTATACTAAATACAAACATTAATTTAAATTTTTTTCTAAAAAAGGGAATGCCGTTAAAAAGTGTAAATTTTTTAAATATAACTTCACTGTAGGCATGGAATCTCTCGAAATTGAATTAATTTATTCAGTCAACAGATGGTATAGACACCTAGTTGGGCGGTAGTAACTGCCATAAAGTTAATAAATAAACTGAACTAGTCGTAAAACTTGTATCATACATGGGAGGGTTATGCAGGAAACCAAAGTAATTATTTATGAGTAGGATCCTCAGAGACTATACGCGAAGCTCCAATTTTATTAAATTTATACTTTAAAATAATTCTAAAAACAAATATTTGTTTTTCTTCTATTAAACCTTAGTTGTTGTTTCTAATTAAAAATTTAAAGATATAATTATATAGTCTTAATTTAATCTACGCGCTCGCGTAAAAAAAGTTAAAATTTAAAATAATATTTTATTAATGCTTTTTTTAATTAACAAAGTTATATTAATTTATTGATATATATCAATAATAAAATTGGATGAAGACATAGTCCAGGTAGGTAAGAAATTACTTACGTAAATTTGATTCCCTCGTCTTAATAACATCAGTTACTGATTGCTTATACCTAGCTTGGCTTTATTTGTATTTTCTAGCTGTATTGAGGATGGGGCGGGAACAGGTTGAACTCTTTATGAGGATAAGGAGTTACTCAGTTATCATTTTGAGAAAAAAAAATTCTTTTCGAAGCGAAAAAATCTTATAAGTTTTTATAATTTAACACAAACTCTAAACTACTTAAATAAAAACTTATTTTTTATTTATGTAAAAACGTCTAGAATCATAAGACAATTCGCTTGATTAAAATATAAAAAGAATTTTTTTCATCAGAGACACTATAAAGAATATTTTAAAAATAAATTATATATATCTCAAAAAAAAATTTATAGTTTTAGAGAAATTGGTATATCAAATAAAAGAACATTTTCAACGTATTCATATAAAGGAAAGTTTAATTTAAATTACACTGAATTTTTCTTTTTAAATAATAAATCTCTTGAAGAAAGAATAAGCATTATTGAATTAAATAAAAATATATACAATACAATAAACATTATTCAAGGTAATAATCTAGTCAATAATTTTATAATGATTAAAGATAATCCCTATTCTCTTCCTATTAATAATATTCAAGATATGATTGAATATATATTTAATAAAACTATAAAAATTTTTATTATTAATATTAATTATATAAAAGAACTATTAAAGAATTTAATTATAAAAATAATTAAAAAATTAATTCGTAAATTTATTATAAATTCCATTAAACCTTATTTAATAACTATCTCTGAATTTATTCAATCTTTAATTATTGAATTTATTCCTTATTTACAAGCTGTTTTATTAAAAATTTCACCTTTAATTGACGGGTTGTTTAGCATTAAAATACCTTTTATTGTTTATATATTTAGAATAATTTATAATTGGTTTAAAAATATTAAACTAATTAATATCAAATATTATACTTTAAGTATGATACCTTTACAACCCTTAAAATCATCCGGTATTAAATCGGATGAAAAATACTTTGATAATAAATTAAAGAATTTATATTTTGATTTAAGTGGGATACCTAAAGATGATTTAAGTTATGAAAAGAAAAATAATCTAAATGCGAATGAATCAAAGCTTAAATCTTTCTTAAAGGCAGAAAAAATTAAAATTAAGGATAATACTAAAATAACAATTATGAATCTTTTATCTGATGTAAAATCTACTAATTCTAACCTTGTTTCTAAAATCGAAGAAATTAAAGATCCGCTTTTAAGCTCATTATTTATAAAAATTGAAAATTATGAAAATTTAAAAAGTAAGGATCCTGGATATAAAAATGGATATATACAACATTCAAAAGATGTTTATAAATTATTTAATAGTATTGTATCTATGATTAATAAATTTGAAACTCAACTTAGTAGAAATCCTATAATGCTTAATGCAGAGGAAAAAAGGGAATTTAAATTTTTAAAACCTAATGTAAGTGTGCCCTCACACCCTATAATCAGCGAAGGTGACTCTTCTAGTAGTATTCAAACTATAGAAAATAGTTTAAACAATGATAGTATTTTAAATTCTTCAAAAAGAAAAATTAGCGATACGGATATTGAAAATCCTTCTTCTCAAGAACAAAAAGAAGCAGCCGAAAAATTTAATGAAGGTATTAGTAAAAAAATAATAAAAAAATCTAAGATTATGGATTCATTAATTGAAACAACTGCAAACTCTTCAATTGCTGTAACAATTGAAAATACTGAAACATATTCTACTCCTAATTTAAATAATCTTTCATCTAGTTCACAATTAGATAATCCACAAGATCAAACTTCTGTTTCACAAAATATAAATAATTCTCGTAAAAAAAGAGTTTCAATTAAGGATCTTAAAAAATAAATTCATTATTTCATAATAATGTATTATTGTGGTATTGTAGATTCTATCCCTATTATTTATAAGAAAATCTAATAAATATAAACTGTTTAGATAAACTAAATAAGGTTTCGTTAGTATTAGAGAAAGTTATAAAATAATCATCCTATTGGATGTAAATTAATTCAATTAAAAATTAAAATATGGAGCTTCCTCCTCCCTTCATATTTATTTTTATTGAATAAATATTATATTATTAAATAATAATCTATTGAGGAATATTAACAATGAGATTTTTTATAGTTTAAGCTATAACAGAAAAGAGTTGTTAATCAGGTTTAAAAAATAATTCTAGTTATATTTATTAGTAAAACAGCCTTTTATGGTTGTTTTTAAACAAAATAATAAACTTATTAAATTAAGTTTTAAAGAAAATATAAAAAAAAGAAAATTAGAAAGTAAAAAAGAAAGAAATACAACACCTGGTTTAGATAATATTTATTCAAATTCAATTGTTAAAATTTTAGAAAAAGATTTAGGAGCAACAGTTCACGATATTTTTAACAATCCTCAAAAACATCTAAATAAAGATTTTTTTAAAAAATAATTTTTAATTTATTTTAATAAATATAATATTTTTAATTATATTTATTAAAATTATGTTATTATTAGATAAGTATTTATTGTTCCAAATTTAAACAGCTTGTTGTATTGAGATAATATTAATAAAATTATTTTCATAATACAATGAAAGGTATTAATAATTTTATTTAATAATAATAATAAATTTTATACTAGAAAAAACAAATAATATATATAAATTTAATTTTAAAATAAAGGTATAGTCCGTCCATTATAATGATATATTGAGTGTAACAATAGTTTTAATTATTATTTTTATAAGCATTTTTATAATAAAAGTGTATTAAAAATAAAGTTAACAACATAGTGTTACCCTCCATTAGCCGGAATTCAAAGCCATAGCGGAGCTAGTGTGGATTTAGCAATTTTTGGTTTACATTTAGCCGGTATTTCGTCTCTCCTTGGGGCTATGAATTTTTTTAAATATTTAAAAACTAATAAAATATGTATTAAATCATTTAAATCTTATTTATCTAGTTCTAGTTTAGGTAATAAGTTAAAAGAGGAATCTGATGCTTATTTTATAACTGGTTTCACAGATGCTGAGGGATCTTTTATAATTTTAATAAGAAAAGAACCAAGAAATAAAACAGGTTGAAGGGTTGAGGTAAAGTATTCAATAGGTTTAAAAAAAGAAGACAAAGAATTATTAGAATTTATTAAATCTTTTTTTGGAGTAGGTAAAATTTCTGAAACTAAAACGATGCTTCAATATAGAGTTGAAAATATAATTGATCTAATTGACGTAATAATACCTCATTTTAAAAAATATTCTTTAATTACTCAAAAAAAAGCAGACTTTGAATTATTTAAACTTGTAGTTGAAATGATTAAACGTAAAGAACATCTTACTCTTGAAGGATTATGTAAAATTGTTAATATAAAAGCTTCTCAAAATTTAGGATTATCGGAGGATTTAAAATTAGCATTTCCTGATACTATCCCTGTGTTAAGAGAATTAGTTGAAGATCAACAAATAAAAAGCCCTTATTGATTTGCAGGATTTGCTTCAGGAGAAGGTTGCTTCTTTGTTAAAATCACTAAATCTAAGAGTAATAAAATAGGGTATAGTGTACAATTGAATTTTCAATTAGATCAACATATTCGAGATACTTCATTAATAAATTCTTTTATTGATTATTTTAATTGTGGTAGTTATTATCCTATTACTAACTCTAATAAGGGAAAATTTATTGTAGGGTCATCTATGGATAATATTAAAATTATTATTCCTTTTTTTAAAAATTATCCTATTAGAGGGGTTAAAACTTTAGATTTTGTAGATTTCTGTAAAGTATCTGAGTTAATGATAAAAGGATTACATTTTACACCTGCCGGACTCGGACGTATTTGATATATAAAAAATAACATGAATAGAGGTAGGTTAAATCAATCTAATATATCTTTATCTCCTTTAAATCAAGAGGCGTCTGTGACGCCTATATTAGCATCTGGGCTCGAGGATATACAAGATAAATCTATATTTATGTATAATAGAGATAAAACTATTTTATATTATAGTACTATTGATGAAAAGGAATTTTTAAATAGTCTAAATATACAGAAAATTTTATTTTATAAACACTTAGATAAAGGTACATATTATCTTGGCAGATACTTATTTACTAGATACTTTGTTCCTTCAACTTGTTTTAAATTATTACCTCTTTCTGATTTAAAAATTAAATTGGACCAAGATAGAAAGAAAAAAAAAATTTAATACATATTATATAGGTGCTATAAACTTCACGCGCATATTAACTTATCGAATTATACCTGGTGTTATTTTTACTCGATGATTTAAATCTTTTTATAGTTCTAATGGTAAACCTAACAACAATTACAAAAATAATAATGAAAAAGATAATAATGAAAAAAATAAAGACAAACCTATTAATTCTAAAATAGATCCTAGATGAAAATATGTATTTGAAGTATGAGGGTTTACTGATGGGTGTAAACGTTGTAATGTATTAGCTTTTGAGTATTTTTATAGTAATAAACCTATTACAGCTAAGATTATTAATGAACTTTTAATAGCGAAGAATATAAAAATTACAGATGAGCAGTTAAAAATTTTAATTAATACTAAAAGTTTTATATATTATAACTTTAATAAAAAAACTTTAGAGGATATTAATGAAAAGCTCGGTAAAGCAAAAAGTAAAAAACCAGTACCTGGTATTTATATTTTTACACATATACCAACAGGTAATAAATATGTAGGTTCTTCTAATAATCTTTCACGTAGAATTAATGAATATTTTAAAGGATGACAAAAGGATATAGGTTTAATTGTACCTTTATTAAAAAAAGAGAAAAATAAAAATTTTTTATTAGAAATTTTTCCTTTACTTGATAATTATGAAAAATATTCAGAAATTGTATTAGAACAATATTATCTATTAAATCCTTTGTTTACATTAAATACTCTTAGACATGCTACTATACCAAGTAATAGTAAACCTATTTTTATGTACAATAGAGATATGTTAATATTATATTATTATAGTAATGAACAAATAAATCTAATTAGAGATTTTAGTATACATCATACTACTTTTACTAAACATTTAAATAACGGTACTTATTATTTAGGTAAATACAAAATTTTAAGGGAGCCTGTTTTAACTGCTAAGGTAAAAGATATATCTAACACGGATTTAGCTATAATGTTAGAAAAAGACAGGGTTGAATTTAATAAAAAAAAACCTGTAAACAGCTTATCGAAAGCAGTTATGCTCATTGATGTAAATAATAGCGATATTAATATTAAATTTGAAAGTTTAGGTAAAGCTGTTAATTTCTTAAAAAGTAAAAGATTAGCTGCTAGTCAAATTACACTTGCAAAACGTTTAAATACAAATATTGAATATAATGGTTACTATGTTAAAACTTTGTAATATGTGGTTTGTTGCTATTAATAAAAAAAAATTTAAAATTTATCAAGTATAATTATTAAGTTTAATATAAATTTTAATTTAAAATTTTTTTTTGTAAAGAATAGAAAAAACTCAATAAGCTCTAAATTAATAAACAAATGTTATTTTAGTTCTAATAAACCTAAATTTGAATTTAATAATAATAATAATTTTCAAGAAAATGGTACTCCTAAAGGAAATAATAGACGTAAATTTGATTATAAGTGAAAAGAAATTTTAGGTAGAGCTGGTCCGAATAAACATAGCCATGTTTTAGCAATTGAACAACTAAATAGTGGTAAAGTTGTGACTGCTAATAATATTAATGAAATTTTAGCTTATTGTAATATTAAAACTACTAATGAAGAATTAAAAAATTTACTTAATACTCCTAGTTTTATTTTAACTGATTTGAATCAAAAAAGTATAACTAAAAAAATTCTTAAAGAAAAGCTAGGTTTACCTAATAGTAAAAAAAAAGTGCCTGGAATATATATTTTTACACACTTAACAACAGGTGGAAAATATGTAGGTTCATCTTTAGAGCTATCTTTTAGATTAAATGGTTATATTAATCTTACTCATAGAGAAAGTGGTTTATTAATTCCTTTATTAAAAAAAGAACAGTTAAAAAATTTTTCTTTAAAAGTATTTCCTTTTTATGAAAATTATATAAAAAATTCAGAAATTGTATTAGAACAGTATTATTTATTAGATTCGGCGCGCGCGCGTTATGCGCGCGCGCGCTGAATCAGCCGCCGAGAACAGGGCGGCCGATTCTAGTTTTACTTTAAATACTATTAGAAAGCGGAGCGGCGATTTTGTAAAAATAAACACTAACAGCTTTTTAGGACGAAAAAATAATCCTATTGGAACGGAAGTTTTAAGTAAATAATATTAAAACAAGGGAAAGTTTACAATATAAAACTATTTCTAATGCAGCTAAAGCAATTGGAGTGAGTCGTATAATAGTTAAAAATTATCTTATGTCCGGTAAATTGCTAAAAAGCACATATTATATAGTAGGGGATAAAAAAGAAACAACTCAAAATATAGTTAAACCACTTAAAAAATTAGCGTTTATTCCTATTGTTGTAACAAACACTACTACAGGCGAAAAGATGGAATTATCATCTATTAATGCAGCTAGCAAAGTATTAAATACAAATGGACATAAAATAAAAAAACATATTATATCAGGTGAATATCTTGATAATGTATATTTAATAGAATATAGAATTGGTAAATAAAAATTAATAAATTATATGTAATAATTATAAATAAAAATATAATTTATTATTTTTTTTTTTATTTATTAGGGTAAGAGGGTTAATTCTAAACCTGTAATACTAACAGATGTAAATAATTTAGAAAATACTATAGTGTTACTTAGTTTAGGTAAATGTGTGGAATATTTACAAAGCAAAGGTTTATCCGTTTCTCAAGTAACATTGGTTAAACATATTAATTTAGGCAAAGCTTATAATGGATATTTTTGTAAATTTCTGTAAAAACAAAAATTTTATGAGGTTCATATAAAATTTTTAACTGTATGCTGGAATAGCTCAGTGTTTATAAGTATTTAATAGTAAAATTTTTATAAGCTATGCTTTATCAGCAGGAAATTATAGACATTATGTCTATTGAAATCCTTAGAGACTAAACGTTAAACACCGTATCTAAAATACAGATTCGCTGAATATATAGTCCATTAATTGTTATTAATTTAACAATATTTAATGTACTGATAAAAGAGGATTTATACGAGAAAATAAACATAAATCTGGTGTTTATTTAATTAAAAATAATGAAAATGGCAGATGCTATGTAGGTTCAAGTATTAATATTTCTGGAAGATTCTATATGTACTATAGTCTGTATCATATAACTAATCGTAAAGATAGTACTATTTGTAAAGCCTTACTAAAATACGGCTATTCAAAATTTTCTTTAGAAATATTAGAATATTGTGACCCTTCTATTTTAATTGAAAGAGAGCAATATTACCTAGATGTACTAAAACCTCAATACAATGTATTAAAAGTAGCAGGTTCATCTAAAGGGCGTAAACAAACAGAGTCTGCTAAACTTAAAATTTCTAAAAGCAAAACTGGAGTTAAGCCTAAACCTGAAACCTTGAAATCATTAAGAGAGCATCTTTCTATTCTTAATAAAAGTAAAGCTTTCAAAGTGGAAGTTAATAATGTGATAACTAAAGAAACTATAGTATACGATTCCTTACCTTTAGCAGCTGCAAGCCTTGGATGTTCTACACCTACGATAATTAATTACGATAAAAGAATATCTCAAGGTAAAAATGCATTATTTAAAGGTATATATCGAATTAAAATTATTAGGCATAAATAAGTCATAACAACTGTGCTTAATATGAGAAGTCCTGGTACAAGATTACATAAGTAATTTGTGTAAAAAAAAAGTCAAACTCTCGGGGACATCCTAAAGCTTTAGTAACCAAAGATAAGAAATAAACTTCTTATTTGGCCTTATTAATATTTAAGGATATGGTAATATCACTAAAGATAAAGTACTTTTTAGCAAGGTACTGAAATGGATTATCGCGGATCTAAATCAGTAGTACGTAAAATTTTACTGTAAAAGAGCAACGAGTAGATGATTTTTCAATATTCGATAAGAATTTTGTAAGGTTTACTCTGGTCGACAGTAAACTGGTTTATTTACTATTTTGTCTACTAAAAATTAAAATTAAGTATAAATATATTACTTTATCTTTATACTTAAATTTTTCAAGTAGATCCTTTAATTTGAATATTATATATTTATATTATTTTAAGATTATGAATATGATTATTAATATATTATCTTTTTTAGCAATTATTAAATTTTTGTATTTAAAATTTTTATCAAATTAATGGTATAAAAGAGTAAAACGAAATATACTACATTTCCTAATAATTTAAATCCTTATTTTGTTACTGGTTTTTCTGATGCAGAATCGTGTTTTAATTTAACTATTAGCAAAAATCCTAGACATACTTTAGGTTGAAGTGTAAAATTAGTTTTTAATATTCATTTGCACGTTAAAGATATAAATATTTTATATCAAATGCAACGTTTCTTTGGGGCAGGCCATGTTACTCTTCACGGTAATGCAGCTATGTACCAAGTTGTAAAACTAAACGATTTAGCTTTTATAATTAAACATTTTGATAGCTATCCACTGAAAACTAAAAAATATGGAGATTTTTTATTATTTAAGCAAGCTTTTTATCTTGTAAGTATTAAAGAGCATTTAACTAAGGAAGGTCTTGCAAAACTTGTCAATATAAGAGCAACTCTTAATAAAGGTTTACCTGAAAGATTGAGTGTTGCTTTTACTAATGTTATTCCTGTACCAAGACCTCAAATACCTAAAACTAACCTAGATTCTAATACATCAGAAATTAAACACTGATTAGCAGGTTTTGTTTCAGGCGAAGGCTGTTTTATTATTAAAGTAAGCAAATCTAGTACACATAAATTAGGTAAAAGTGTATCTCTTAATTTCTTAATTACCCAACATAAAATAGATTCTGATTTATTAGAGAGTTTTTCACAAATTTTAGGTTGCGGTAGTTATTCTATTAAAAAAGGGTCTGATATTGGTACATTTTTAGTGACAGGTTTTGATAACATATTAAATAAGGTTATACCTCTTTTTGAGGAGTACCCTATCTTAGGTGTAAAAGCTAGAGATTTTGAAGATTTTAAAGAAGCATCAATTCTTATTAAATCTAAAGTTCATCTAACAGGTGAAGGATTAAATAAAATTCTCTTAATAAAATCAAGAATGAATACTAAAAGGGAAATATTTTAAGTAGTATAAAATTATTATATATAAAGAGTAATATCTGAATTTTTTTGTATTTTTTAGAGCATGATTATCAATAATACTACGTAATAATATTGTAGAAAATAAAATTTTTATCGCTATTCCGTAATAGATAGTACGCTCTAAGAGATAAAAGAATAAAAAAGATAGAATCATCTTTATATGATTTAACTTATATTTATAGTAGCTTAAATTAAAGTTACCTCATTCAGATTAGTAGATGTCTTTAGATAATACTTATAATTAATAAGAGGTCTTTTGATAATACTTACTGTTTGTAGATCGAAACTTGCTTTATTTGGATGAGCCGTGGTTGTTACTGCTGTTCTATTATTACTTTCACTTCCTGTCTTAGCTGGTGGAATTACTATGGTACTTACTGACAGGAATTTCAATACATCTTTCTTCGAAACTGCAGGAGGTGGTGACCCAATCTTATTCCAACATCTCTTTTGATTCTTTGGTCAAATTGGCCCTTTAAATAAAAATTTAACGCATCAAACTATAAGCGAGGAGTTCGTTTTATATTCATCGGGTACTCTTAGTATAAGTTATATTTTATTATATACCACTAAAGTAAAAATCCCTGGAATTTACGATAATTCGCAAGTAACCAAAGCGCTTAGCACGTTAGTAGGTACTTCAGAGGCCATACGTTTGTTAAACATAAGATTAATTCATAAATTAAGTAGTAATTCAAATAGCGATTTAAAGTTTAAACAATGATTGGCGGGATTAATTGATGGTGACGGTTGTTTTTCATTATCTAAAAAGGGTTATGCTAGCTTAGAAATTACTATGGACATTAGAGATGAAAGAGCTTTACAGGCTGTAAAAAATGTATACGGAGGTTCAATAAAGTTAAGATCTAATGCTAAAGCATTGAGATACAGACTACATAATAAGGAAGGTTTATTAAATCTTATTAATGATATAAATGGTCTTATAAGAAATTCTAACAGATTAATACAATTAAATAATATTTGTGTTAAATATGAGTTAACTTTAATTCATCCCGAAAAGCTAACTACAAATAATGGTTGACTTTCTGGGTTTTTTGATGCTTGTGGTAATATTCAACTTATTCCTTCGGTGATTGGCCCATCATGCTCTCAGGTAAAAGGAGAGAGAATAGTTGATAATAATCCACAATTAATTATATGTGTAATTCATAAGGATTTCAATCTTGTATCCAATTATAAAGATTTCTTTGGAGGTGTTATAAATATAATTAGTAATGGTCGATATGAATGATCTATAGACTCACGAGATGATATTTTTAACTTTATAAATTATATAAAAAGATTTACTCTAAAGGCAACTCGACATAATAAATCGTATTTAGTACCTGAATTTTTTAATTTAACAGCTATAAATGCACACAAAAGTTCAAAAAATTCTATGTTAAACAAAGCATGAGATATTTTTAACAATAAATTTAAACGTTATTTACATACTAAAGCTAATAACTCTAAACATTTAGGTAACACTTCATCAAGAAAGTTAATAGTTTGAGGATGTTATATGGGTTCTGGTATTTATTCTGGAAGACTTACAAATATAACGTTAAAAATGTATAAATTTACTAATTATCAACATTCAGTTATAGTTGGTATATTATTGTCGGATGGTTGGTTGAATAAGGCTAAAGGTGGAAAAAATCCACGATTAGGATTTAAGCAATCTTTAGATAAATCTTCTTACGTTTGAAATGTTTTTATAGTATTAGCTCCTTTTTGTCAGAGTTTACCTAATTTGGTTATTAACAAAAGAAATAATCGTATGTTATATGGCTTTAATTTTTTTACTAGATCTCTTCCTTGCTTACAAGAATTTTATTTACTGTTTTACCATGAAAATAAAAAAATAATACCGATTTCGTCTATACTTTACCATTTATTAACTCCAGTTGCGTTAGCGCAATTTATAATGGGAGACGGTCAAAAGAGAAATTTAGGATTAGTATTATGTACTGACTCTTTTACTATACAAGAAGTAGTTAGTATAATTAATGTTTTAATTGTACGATATACTTTAATTTGTAGCATTAGAGAAAATAACAAAGGTCAATACCGTATTTACATTTCAGAGAAGTCTATGGATAAATTAAGAGCAATTGTAATGCCATATATGATTGATTCTATGTTATATAAATTAAATATAAAAGATAAAGAAAAGTCAGATTAGTTATGGAACAATTTCAATTAACAAAACCAATTGACAATTATCTATTTCAGCAGGTCAAAAGACTTCTGAATTACTTACACCTTTAGTTGATTTGTTTGGAGGACATGTTTATATTGATCGTGGCGGTAATGGTTCTTTTATATGATATGTCACAAAGAAAGACGATGTACTTAAATTAATAGAATATTTTAAACAATACCCTTCAAGATCAGCTAAAAATAATAGATTGCATCTAACTCCAAAGTATTATTCATTAATGGATATGCAAGCTCATAATGCCCCTCCTTATTCTTATTTAAGAAAAAGTTGAGATTTATTTTATAAAAAATGATTAAACTACGAATAAGCATGTTTATTCAATCGCGTTGCGCTTGAAATATGAAAAGGCATAGACTAGGAAACTTATTAAAAAATATAAACCAAAAAAAAGTATATTATATATTATTTAAATAATTATGAATAAATTATATGTTTAAAGATATGGTCCAAATATTTTTGATCGTCCTTAAGGACGTTTCACCAAAAATATAGCATCTAGATATGAAACCATTTTCGAGAGAAATTATCGAGTCAAAATCTCCTTTTCAAAAAAAGAATAGACAGCTCAGATGATTCTCTAGTCCAAAAGTTCCACAAACCTTAGGGAAGGATAATGGAACGCCTCTGTTAGGTACAAGCTCTCAACCAGTACAAAATTTTAATCTTAACCCCTGATTTGTTACAGGGTTTATAGACGCTGAAGGTTCATTTAATATTATTGTTACTAAAAGTAATAACGTAGAAGTTAAATGACAGTCACGACTATTTTTTCAGATAAGTCTTCATGTTAAAGATAAAATTCTGTTAGAACAGATTAAAAATTTTTTTGGAGTAGGAGAGATTTATATTAAAACCTCTGATTCGATTATATATACAGTTAAATCAATAAAAGATATAACTGTAATTATAAATCATTTTGAAAAGTATCCATTAATTACACAGAAGTGTGCAGACTATGAAATTTGAAAACAGGCCTTTATTCTAATTAAAAATAAAGAGCATCTTACAAGAGATGGACTAAACAAAATTGTAGCCTTGAAAGCTGCTATGAGTGGTTGAGGTTTGTCGGAGGTATTAAAAACTGCTTTTTTAGTCGACATAGTTCCTGTTACAAAACCTTTAATTAAAAATAAAGTAGTTCCACATCCAAGTTGATTAGCTGGGTTCGCTTCAGGAGAGGGATGTTTTTTTGTTGATGTTTATAAATCTAAAACCAGTAAACAGGGAATGGCAGTTAAATTATTATTTAAACTAACTCAACATTCTAGGGATGAATGTTTAATGAATAGTTTTATAAATTATTTTAATTGTGGTAATGTATATAAATTTAAACAAGCTTGTGACTACAAGGTAGTTAAAATTTCGGATATTCAGGAAAAGATTATTTCTTTCTTTAAAAATTATCCTATTCTGGGTGTAAAATCCAAAGATTTTGAGGATTTTTGCTTAGTATCCGAATTATTGAAAAAAAAATTAACTACTGACAATTTAGAAAAAATCATCAAGATCAAACAGGGTATGAATAAAGGAAGAATATTCTAGGATTATTCATATCTTGCTTTCGTCGGAAATAGATTTTATGAATTAAAAAGTATGAAAGCTCATAATGCATCACCAGAATCTTTATTAGCTAAAAGTTGAGAAATATTCTTTAAAAAGTGAAAAAATTATGAGTAAATTTTAATGTTTAAAGATATGGTCCAAACATTTTATTTATGCTTAGCATAAAAAAGTGTAGCATCCAGAGGTTAAATTTGTAAGCCTCTTAATATTGCTGTATGCTGGGACTACTTGGCTACAAAGTTTTAAATACTCCATCGAACACGACATAGTAAAAAAGTTAAAACAAACAAGTAAATCAGCCGGTAACATTTGATTATTTATAACAAATACAAGAAATGGAACCTCAGAGACTTTACGCAATGAAGTGGGAATAAATTCAGAACATGTAAAACATATATCAAAACATGTACCTAAACATCATAAACCTCTCAATAATGAACAATTAGGTCATTATTTAGCAGGATTAATAGATGGTGATGGTCATTTTAGTAAAGCTCAACAATTAGTTATAGTATTTAGCTCTCCAGATGCATTCCTCGCTTATTATTTAAAAGAAAAATTAAGTAATTGTAAAGTTAGAAAAGTAAAAGATAAAAACGCATATCTTTTAATAATCTCTAAAAAGGAAGGAATACTAAATGTGCTTAACTTAATAAATGGAAAATTAAGGTCAGAAAGTAAATTTAACCAAGTAATTAATAATATATTAAATCATGATAGATATAAAGATATTAATATTAATTTTACTATGAACTTAACTGATGATTTTTACAATCATTGATTAGCAGGTTTCTCGGACGCGGATGCTAGTTTTCAAGTAAAAATTATTAATCGTGTTTCAAGAATCAAGCCAGAAGTGAGATTAAATTATCAAATCGATCAAAAGAATAATATATTATTAACGAAAATAAAAAATTATCTAGGTGGTAACATTGGGTATAGAAAATCCCAAGATACGTATTATTACGGTTCTACTAGTTTTGGTTCTGCCAAAAATGTTATAGTATATTTTAATCAATTTAATTTACAATCTAGAAAATATGTAAGTTATTTAAGATGAAGAAAAGTTTATACATTAATACAAGATGGAGAACACTTAACAGATAAAGGGTTAATAAAAATTCTAAAAATAAAATCTTTAATTAATGTACATGAAGAAAATACTACCATTTAAGATAAAGTCCTAACAAGAATATAAAAGTTCTTGAGAATTATTTAAAACAGACATTTAAATTCGATGCTGTTTTGTTAATCAAAATATTTGTTACATTTTAATTATTCCAGGATTCGGTATTATCAGTACTGTCGTTTCTTCTACATCAAGTAAACACGTTTTCGGTTATTTAGGAATGGTTTACAAGCGTAAGCCTACATTAATTAATAATTATGTGCAATCCATCCACTATATGCTGGAAACCTCTAAGACTTTAAATATAAACAATATATTTAAGGATATTACAATGAGCTATCAGCAGAAAATCAAAAATAATATTAATATTTTTGAGATTCTTAGAGACTGCATGTGGGAAATCATTTTTGCTAAATGATTAAAATATAGTCCAATGTTTTGTTCAGG
The DNA here is from genome assembly GCA_036971555.1 of Drechslerella coelobrocha. Taxonomy (NCBI): domain Eukaryota; kingdom Fungi; phylum Ascomycota; class Orbiliomycetes; order Orbiliales; family Orbiliaceae; genus Drechslerella; species Drechslerella coelobrocha. The sequence continues at coordinate 13,192 of JAJTUH010000015.1, read as the reverse complement.
TGTAAAAACAAATAAATTATTAAAAAAATATTATTCTACAAAGTTTATTGAAAATAAATTAGATCCTCATTGAGTAACGGGATTTATAGATGCTGAGGATTGTTTTTCAGTAATAATAGAAGCATCAGAGTCTTTAAAATCTAAAGTAAGAATTTCAGGAAAAGCTTATTTTGTTTCTTATAGAAAAAAAACCAATTTTAAATTATCTAATTTTTCTTGTAATAGAAATTTTTCTACTAATAATGGAAATAATTTAAAAGGTATTAAACCTGAAGTTATTTATGTTAATGCTGATACTCAAAAGAGTGATATTTTTAAAGATAATAAAGGTAAATCAGGGGTTTATCGTTGGATTAATAATTTAAATGGTGATTCTTATATTGGTAGTGCAGTAGATTTAAATAAAAGGCTTTATCACTATTATTCATTGAAATTAATGGAGCTTTATTTGAAAAAAAGAAAGAGTTATATTTATAGTGCTTTAATCAAATATGGTTATTCAAATTTTACTTTAGAAATTCTTGAATATTGTGATAAACTAAAAGTGATTGAAAAAGAACAATTTTATATTGATTTATTATATCCAAAATATAACCTTTTAAAGGTAGCAGGCTCACGTTTCGGTATTAAACATACGGATGATACTCGAGAAAAAATGTCTTTATCTCAAAAAGGTCACAAGGGATCAACTAATCATCCTAGCTAAAAAAATAATGGTAACTGATCTGAAAACAAATATTTCTACTTGTTATGATTCAATAAATTTAGCAGCTAAAGCTTTAAATTGTGGGGATAGTTCAATTTTAAAAAATCTAAAATCTAAAAAAGAAAAAGCATATAAAGGTAAATATGTTTTTAAATTACTATAACTTTTTTGTCATTTTTTTTATCTTTAGAAAAAATTTAATTCTCTTTTGATTAACTTTTAGGCCTTATTTTGGCTCCGCAATGCGGTTGGAAGTTCAGACTAAATATTGTTTTTTTTATATTTGATCCACAAAGGTGTGAAGTAGGGAGAAGATAAGCATTAGGTTGATTAAAGCCCTTTCCTTCTGTAAAAAAGTATTTATTATTTTACAAAAAAACATTTAAAGATTAATTATTGTGAAAATTTTCTATATGCTGGAAATTCATTTTTAATATTGAGATGATAATCAGCAGGTAATTTCTATAAAATTACCCTAGAGACTACACGAAAATAAATAAGTTTTGCTTATTAAAATATAGTCCCTGTTTTGTTTTAAATATATTAAAATCCACGCGCGTCGTATGAAGTATTTAAGTATTAATTAACAGTATTTAAATACTTTCGAATGTTTATTTTAAATTCTTATTGTCATTTTTAAATTTATAAATTACGCTTTAGTTTTCATTTGGATAATGTTACGATCAAATATAGAAACATTGAAAAATTTAAACAAGAACTTTTTTTTTATATAGTAAAATTTATTTTATTATACCTTTAATAATTTAAATTTACATGAAAAAGATAAAGAAATCTTATATAAAATTAAATCTTTTTTTGGTGTAGGTGAAATATATTATAGACCTGATAGAAAAAAATCTGTTTATCGAGTAACAAATGTTAACTACATAAATGATGTAATAATACCGCATTTTACAAAATATCCGCTTATCTCTAAAAAAGGAGTGGATTTTTTATTATGATATAAAGTTGTAAAAATTATTTTAAATAAAGAACATTTAACTAAAGAAGGGTTTTTAACTATTCTTTCTTATTATGCTTCAATAAATAGAGGAGTATCTAAAAAAGTTTTAAATTATTATCCTAATATAATACCATCAGATAAACCAATTATAAATTTACCTAATAATTTAAATCCACAATGAGTTTCAGGATTTGTGGCCGGGGATGGTGGATTTTCTATCTACGTTAGACCGGCTAAGGATTATGTATTATTAGAAAAAGTGTATTGTAGATTTCATATAGCTCAGCACAGCAAAGATTTAGAATTGATGAAATTATTTATAAAATTTTTTGATTGTGGGGTAGTTAATTTAAGATCTAATTTATCTACACCGAGGTGTGATTTTATAGTTCAAGATACAGCTGCTTTAGCAGCTGAAAAAATAATACCTCATTTTGACGGTTATCCTCTTTTAAATTTAAAACAAGAAGATTATGTTTGTTTTAAACAATGTATGTCAATTATTGAATTAAAACAACATTTAACTAAAAAAGGTTTAGACCAGATTAAAATATTAAATTTACAAATGAATTCAAATAGATTAAAATAAACTTTTTTAATAATATTTACTTACATACAAAACATAGTTACGCTATGATGTCTATTGGAGTTCTAGGATTCGTGGTGTGAAGTCATCATATGTATTCAGTAGGTCTTGACGTGGACACAAGAGCTTATTTCACTGCGGCAACGTTGATCATTGCTGTACCTACAGGAATTAAGATCTTCTCATGGTTGTCTGTCCCCTTTAGTAAGGGATTCATGACCAAATACAATAAAGGTAAGTTTTTACTTACTTCTTTCTATACTCAGGAAAATATTAATAGTAATTTTAATACTTTAGATGGTTTAAATGTTGAGGCGCCTGTGGCGCCCGGATGAATGTTAACAGCCAGCCGCGCAGCTGCCGGGCGAAGGCAATATAGTACAATAGCCAGTAAAGTAAAACCCGAATTAATTATTGAGTTTATAAATAAATATGCTTTTGACTGTTTTTTTATTTTAATTATTAAAAGTAAAAAACATAAATTAGGAGAGAGTGTAAATTTAAACTTTTCTATTAATTTACCTGTCGATAACCCTCAAATATTAAAAAGTATTTCTATGTTTTTAAATTGTGGAGAAATAATTAAAGTTAAAGATTATTTTAATTTTATAGTAAAAGATTTTATTAGTATAAATGAAATAATTATTCCTTTTTTTAATAAATATAAATTACAAGGAAAAAAATTTGAATATTTTAATCTTTGAGTTAAAGCAGCATATCTAATTAAGCAAAAAGCTCATTTAACTAAAGAAGGATTAAATGATATTAAAAAAATAAAATTATTAATGCATAATATTATAAGCTCAGAAGATACTAGTTTAGTTTTATATGGATCAAATTTGTCTTCAACTGTAGGTTCTCCTAGATTTACTTATAATGAACGAGTTTTAATAGAAATACCTCTTAATAAAAGATCTGTGTTTATAGGTATTCTTCTTTCTGATGCTAATCTACATAAAATTAATAAAGGAGGAGATGCTAGATTACAATTTAAGCAAAAATACGAACAATTTGAATATCTTTATTCTGTTTTTTTTCAATTAAGTCATTATTGTTCTCGAGGTCCTTTTGTTACGAAAGCTATTTTACATAAAAAGGTGCATTATGGCTTAAGTTTTACAACTAGAACTTTACCATGTATAACTAAATTATATAATTTATTTTATTTTGAAGGTAAAAAAATTGTTCCTAAAAATCTATATGAAATATTGACTTGAGAAACATTAGTTCATTGAATTTATACTAAAAGTAATATTAAACAATATTTAATTAATAAATATCCTATAAAAACTCATGGTTTATATATTAATGTGGAAGGTTATTCAATTGAGGACATAGTTTTATTAATTAATGTATTAATAATTCGTTTTAGGCTATCTTGTTCATTACACAGACTTAATCAAAATAAGTCTCACATATATATAAAAAATAAATCAATGCCTTTATTACTAGGAGGAATTCGTCCTTATATTTCTTGTCTTTCTTATAAATTTTCATTTGATAACAGAAGGGGTGTGCATAATGGTTCTTTTGTTCCAGCGTTATCTTATGCAAATGCGGATGTATCAAAAAAAGAAATTATTAATGAAAATAAAGGTAAGACAGGGGTATATCGTTGAGTAAATTTAATTTCAGGTAAAAGTTATATAGGTTCCAGTGTAAATTTAGGTGTAAGATTAAAACGTTATTATAGCTATAAAAATCTAATTGATCCTAAGCTTAACATGCTTATACATAAAGCTTTACTTAAATATGGTTATTCTGGATTTAAGTTAGATATTTTAGAATTTTGTAATAAGGATGAAGTTATAGCTAGAGAACAGTATTATTTGGACTATTTTGAGCCTGAGTATAATATCTTAAAAAAAGCAGGTAGTTCTTTAGGTTTTTCTCATTCTGAAGAAACTAAATCTAAAATGAGTGAAGCTCGTAAAAATTTTACTGTATCTGAGGAAACTAAAGCTAAGATAAGTGCAAATAATCTTAATCGTTCCAAAGAATATAAAGAAAAAAACAAAGCACGTTTATTTGAGCTTAATCTTACTAAGGGTCACCGTATAGAAGTAATTAACGTTTTAACAAATCAAAAAACTCTTTACTCTTCAATCAGACAAGCAGCCTATGATTTAGGTGTTGCCCATACTTCTATAAGGAGAGTTTTAGAAAGTAAAAAACTTCTTAAAGCAACTTATAGAATAAATTATGTAAGTAATAATGAATAATCTTTTTATGGTTATTTTTATTTTTTACAATTCGAGGAGTCTTTTCCTTACTTTCATCGCTTCGCTTCGGCAGGTTTTCTTAAAGTTAAGCATCTCTATTGGATTTTTCAGCGCGGGCTAATAATCGAGTAATGGATAAATTTAATGTTGTAATTAGTTTATTAAAGGTGATGTTTAAACCGTCGTTTTTAATTTATAATACTGATGAGTAGGTAAGGATAAGAGGTTTAAGGATTATTTTTCTTTATAATTTTATTAGATTAGGGCTGTCTCGTTATTATATATGCTAGTAATTTGCGGGGATGGAACTTATAATTCAGGTATAACAATACAAACTCAATGTTTTACAATAGAAGAATTAGTATTCATTATTAACGTTTTAATGATTAAATTTGATTTAGAATGTAATATTCATAAACAAGATAATTATTCTCTTTTATATATTAAAAGTAAATCTATTAAAAAGAATTTACATAATATGTTACCATATATTCATAATACTATGCTTTATAAATTTTTAGGACCTAAGTATAGAATGAAATCTAGATTTACTACTATAAACTAGATTAATTGTTAATACGGCAAACTCGAGGGACATCTTTATTAGGAATAAATAACGAATTAAAGATTATCGTCGAACTAAATTGTTATACGAAAGTATAATTAGATATACGAGAGTATATTTAGTAAAAGTTTTGATTATGACACTTTTATTTAAAAGCGTAGAGGCCAGACGCCGTACTTTTTCTAAGTAATTTATATTTTAGGTTATAAGAAATCGAAAGGAATGGTCCAGGTTACTAGAAATAGACAATGCCTTAAACAAGCATTTAAGTAAAAGCATATATAATATTTATCCCTACTTTTATGAAACATAAAGCCAACTAGATGTCTGGAATGACCAAAGGCCTTACCCTGAGCTACATGTTATGGAGGTTCATTACACTTTCATACTCCATTATTATTCTCTCTTGGTTTCATTTTCATGTTCACTATTGGAGGATTAAGTGGGGTAGTTAAATGGGAGTGAGGTTCCCTAATTAGCTTAATTATGGATCAAAACTGTCAAAATCCTAAAGCTTTACGAATAAAATCATGAGAGAAAGCCTTATGGTGAAAAATAGTTGTAAAGATATCAATCCCATTAGTTATGCAAATGGGCTTCTGAGAAGAAAATGGACAAGACGGTGCTAACTCGTCAGAGTAGTTTTAAACTACTCCCGACAAAGCTAACAGACTAAACGTTCCACGTTAGAGGTAAAAGCCCTCGAGTTGTAAATTTAAAAATGATAAAATTTAAGTTGAAGCGAAGCCGAAAGGAAAACGAAGATATAGTCGGACCTGGTTTGAAAAAATCAACCCTTGCAAGAGGGGGAGGATCTTGTAAAGTATATTTTGCTATATAGGATTTATGGAAAAGGGCGCCTCAATTAGTATAATTTATTTATATTAATGGCTTGACCATCGTATATCGTGTGATGGAGAAGTAAGCTCCTTACTCGTTTAGCGAACGCATCTCTGGATATTGCATTCCATGATACTTACAGTCAAAAAAATTTTTATAATTTATTGGTTTATTTTTTAACCTTTTTATTAATGTATTTATATTCTTGAAAGTATTTAGTAAAAACTACTGCTGCTTATACTCAGATTAATGCACATAAGTTTGATATCGTTCCGTTAAAAACGTTTTTAGAAAAAAATGAAGTTGAGTTAACTAATTATATTGAACAGTTTTTTGTGGGGTTATTAGAAGGTGATGGAACTATAACTGTTGATTACATCAGTGATCGTAATAAACGAATTAGAATCTTTATTGCTTTAAAAAATTTAGAGGATAATAAATTTATGCTAGATCTTATAGCAAAACATATTGGAGGTAGAGTTGCTATTGAACGTGGTAATTCTTACGTAACATGATATGCTACTAATAAAACAGATCTTGCTAAAGTTTTTGCTATTCTAGCTAAATACCCATTAATTACTACCAAAAAACAATGTCAATTAGAATTTGCTAAAAATTACATCATTAATTCTGATAGAAATATTTCTAAGGAAGAATTCCATAACTTACGTGATAATAAATATAAAAATCAGGAAGTTATGTTAAAAAATTATGATAAAATTTTTTATTTACCTAGTTATTTTCCTGCTTGACTGTCAGGTTTTGTAGAAAGCGAAGGTCATTTTAAATTAGTTAAATCAGCCAATAATACTATTAAAGTTTCTCAATTTATTATAGGTCAAAATTATGAAAAACATATTTTAAAAGCTATCCTTTCTTATTTTAAATGTGAGGATAGAAAAATAAGTTTTACTTTTAACAAAGAAAATGTTATTTATTATAAAATCCATTTAAGCGGTAAAGATTTTCATAGTTTATTGGTTTCTCATTTTAATGATTATCCTTTATTAGGGGATAAATATACTAAATATATTAATTGAATATCAAAACATTAATTTAAAAAAAAAGTTATAAAGTAAATGTATAAATAAATCATAAATTTTTAATGTATGTGTTTTGCGGTCACACTTCAAAGATATTTTAATAATATCGGTTTAAAACTTAATAACAAATTTTATGGTTATAAAGCTTTAAGCTAACGGTGAAGTCTTTTTATTGATTTTTGAATGGAATCACACTGCGAATAAGAAGATAATACCGTGTACGTAAAAATGAAAATAATTTTCATTTTTATTATGTAGAGACTAGACGTTGTGTTTTATATTAATTTTCATTAATATATTTAAAGATATAGTCCGTTCCTTAATAAATTACTTTATTTTTTCATTGTTTATTTCAAGTTTATTACTTGAAATATGGTAAAATGATTAAAAAATAGTATACTAAAATAGGGTTAAACAACATATTACGTAGTTGCTCATTTTCATTATGTGTTATCAATGGGAGCAGTATTTGCATTATTTGCAGCATGATATTTCTGAATACCAAAAATAATAGGATTAGTTTATGATTTTAAATTAGCCAAAATGCATTTTTGAGCTCTATTTGTTGGGGTTAACGTTACATTTTTTCCTCAACATTTCTTAGGTCTACAAGGAATGCCTCGTCGTATCAGTGACTATGCCGATGCTTATGCTGGGTGAAACTATGTGTCAAGTTACGGATCTTTAATTTCATTAGTAGCTACTGTAATTTTCCTATATGCATTATATACTCAATTAGTGTACGGAGAATCTGCAAATAGAAATATTTGATATTACCCAGAATTTAATACTGATTATCTTAGAGCATTATTATCTAGAGCTCAAATATCTATAGAATGAAATCTGCATAGTCCTCCTGTACCTCATTCTTATACTTCTCTGCCTCAACAAAGTTAGCTTATATGCTTATTTTAAATTTAATGGTAGTTACACTTATTTAACCTTTAGTTGTAGTTTCTATCATGTATATTTTCTATGTTTGCTTTAATAGAATGTTTAAATGGAAGTTTGAAGAATACAACTATAATATTATAAAATACATAATATTATTTTTTTATAAATTTTATTTTCATTTTATCTTAAAGATTATGCGTATAGTAGGGTGAAAATTATCCAATTTTTTACGAAGTAATAGAAGGGAGAAGCTGAAACCGTTTTATATCACATTTTCGGTTGATAACTTCATTTTCTAAGACCCGGTGTTGAACGTGAAAAAAAAAAATTTCAGAAATATTGGTAATAGACTGGGCGGCGGCCTCGATAAAAAATTTTTAATAAATTTTTCAATTTTTATTAGGCGGGGCTCGATGGTCATCGTGCGCCTGCGGCTCCCCCCCCCGACTTAAAATTGGATTTGGATTAAAACAAAAAAAACCTTAGCGTCGCGCGGCGAAGCACGCCGCGATGCATCCCGCGCAGCTTTGCTGTGCGGGACGCTAATTAATCTAAAAGTTAATATTTTTTTCACAAAATCAGTTATGCCCATTTTTTGATGTAGCTTTTAAGAGTATTCTATATCTCATATCTCTTTATGCACATTTTTAGGTTTATCTAGAAATAAAAATATTTGAACTTTCCTCCGCAATATCTCTCGACGTGCATACCAAAATTAAATTATTTTCTTGACAGTCCAAATGGTCTGATCTTTTCGATCTTATTTACTAAGAATGATTCAAAAATTTGGTTATTATTTTTATTTTATACTTTTTAGAATTTCATATTTTAGATAGCAAGGGTTCGATCCTCATTTGATTCTATGATTATATTTATCTTACTTTTACTTTTTTATTTAATAAATTCTATTTCATCTAAACTAAATAAAACTATATTCCATAATAAGATAAATTCTTTAATATTACTATATTTAACTTATTTAGCTTTAAACAGTTATATTTATATTAATATGCATAAATACATAAATTGGAGTGTATGGAATATTATTCTTAGCAATATTAGCTGATTTTGTTTACACATTTATAAGAGAAAGTTAAAATTTCTTAAAACTTTTTCTAGTTTTCGTAAGATAGTTAATAATAGTACTAGTGAATTATCTCTTAAACAAACTCAGAAAAAAAAGTGTCTGATCCTTTATATTGTTTTAAATAAAAAAAAAAGCCTTGTTGCGATATTATTATTTATATTTCTCCACCGTTGAGACATTTTAATTACTTTCCTAAATTAAATGAAATTTTTATAAAAAAAAATTAACTTTTATGTTTTTTTACAGGCTCTTTTCCCTTTATATTTTTGAAAATTACAACACATCGGATTTCTATCACAGACTTGTTTTGGTGCTATTAGAGTATATAATACTTTTACCAACAATTTTATAAACAGAAGATCTTCTGTTGAACATTTCTCTACCAAAAGAGATAACAAATTTATATTAACTAATAGTTTTAATAATAATAATAATAATTCTTATTATATAAAAGATGTTATTTCACATATTACACCTCAACCTTTAAAGAAAATTTTGTTGTAAATACTCAATATAGTATTTTATTTAGATTATTTTATATACAAATAAATGATCTTGAAAAATTCAGTATGGTAGGTAAACAACATGGATTATTATTAACTAATGATGAAAATATTAATAAAAAGAATATTTTTAAAATATGGTGTTATATGGGTGAAATAATTCAGATATATTTTGAGAAATATCATTTTATAACTTTTTTGATTTTCATCAACATATATAACATTTAAAGAAAGAATTAATATACCCTTATATTTAGGTTCTTTAACAATAAAATTTTCAAATAAAATTTCATTAATAAAAAAACTATCAAATTTTAATAAATTATGTACATAAAAAAAAAAAGCACCTTTTTCTAGACGGATTCTAAATGACCCTATTTTACGGTTTATAAAGACATTCTCGGCTAACCTGAAATTTGTATATTTTGATTACTTTTACTAGTTATTCTGTTTAAGTTTTAGTAAATTTCATTTTAATAAGAAAAATCATTTTGTTTTATTAAAATAAAAACACATGTTTAGCTCAATAAGGAAGAGCTATATAGCTAAAAAAGTGAAAGTTCAAGGTAGGGATATAGCAAGAGAAACGAGGCGCACGCATTTTCATTCTCATTTTATTTGCTAGGCGGCGATGTGAGTTACTAGAGTAAAAAAGTATGAATCTCTACTGACTTATAATTATAAGGATTTACTTGATTTCAGCAACAAATAATATTTTTAAATCATAATAATCACTTTTGACTTTTATTGCTAGTTTGAGATAAAAATATTTGTATCTTCAATTTTATAATTTTTATTGAAAGCTATCACAGCACGCGCTAAAGCGCGTGCGCCGACAATATATATTTTAGAATTTTTAATAAGTATTATCTTAATCTTTTATGGTTATAAATTTTGAACTGATAATAATTTTCAGTAATTGATATTATTGAAAATTAAAATTTATTTTTTATAAGGAAATAATATAAATTATTAAATAATTTTATAGAGGGAAGTCTGAATTATATTGTAAAAATATGTTAAATTGTAAAACGTGTGACTACACGGATTTAAAAATTTTTAAGCGTATAGGTGATGTATTAAATAATTTAAAGAAGAAGCCCCTCGATCAAAAAAACCGATGGTTGTGTTAATAGTGAAGGTGAAGGGTAACTAATTTATAAGCTTAATTTTTTTTTTTATTTAACAATTAAGGATGTAACTTATAATAAAGTCCAATTATTTATATTTAAAAATATTCAGCTGAACTTAAGCTTATTTTCATTGGCAGGTGCGCAAAACACTGAAAAGAAAGGCATGATGGGTATTTTAAGTTATTAGGTAAAAATTTTTTAATCTGAAATTATTGAAGACCGAGACGCGTTAAATGTGCAATGAGCCAATCAATTTTAGACTACCCTTTTAAATCACGTTTAGCTCAAAGGTAGAGCGTCTTACTACGAATGAGATGGTTATTTGTTCAAATCAAATAATGTGATAAAATATTATATAACAATATAAAGCTTATGTGCCGTTTTAGATATTTCGAGCAGTTGTAAAGAGGAAGACATTATCATAAGATTTTGACTTTTCCTAACACAACTATCATTATAGGAGCATGATGTAAGCAATCAGGCTCATCCGATGCGAAAACTATGGGGGGGAATGTAGCATGCTGATTAAAGCAAATTGAGGTCTGCGATCGTGATCAAAATCAAATGCAAGTTAGCATCATGGTCCAAACCAACCTATCAGTGGGTTTATTATAACCCTGTCGAATGACCGAGTAAATGTAGGATCACTACAATTAAAGCCGATACTTACTTATATGGATAACCTTGATTATTCCCCTTAGTCATAAAAGCAAGCGTATATTCAACAAGAGTAAATAGGAGGACCTAAAATACTAAAAGACTCAAAAGAATCAAATACGGGTTTCCCTAAAGTCCGTGAGGACTAGTGGTGACGAAATACTAATAATAGCTAAAGAGCGGATGCAAGGTCATTAGTGAAGTAGTACAGCCTGTAAATCAGCTGAAAAGCTACGTAGGGGGGGGGAGGTAACCGATTAACATCAATCGGGGAGAGCATTGCAATTTGGAAAATCGCATGGTGTAATACTCTTCTTTCGAAATACCTGCGAGAGGTGATGTCAAATACATTTAGGGGAGGGGGGGGGAGGAGCCCTGTATGCATTGAAAGATGCAAGTACGTGCTCAGAAGAAACGTTTTAGAGTTCTTAAGAAACAAGGAAAAGTTGTCTTTGGTGCGTTAAAGAACGGAGCGCACCTCAAAGATAAAAACTGTCAAAATTTATTTTTAAGATATAGTATAAGAATTAATAATATTTTAAGCGAAGCGGGCGCTAAGAGACGCGATGGTATTAAAAAATCTTTTTTGATTAATTTTTGAAGCCTAATAGGCTATGTAATAAAAAATTATTTACGTGAAGCATATAATTGTAAGTATATTTCTGGATTTATATTTTTGATTATATATAAATTTATGTTGTATATATTGGAAAGTCTGATGCTAATTTTCCATAAAATTCTCAAAAAGTTGACTTTTCAGTTTTGCAGAGTAATTTAGGATAAGAATCCTGGTATTTAAAATAAATTATTTGTCATATAATGTAAATAGTTAATAAATTATATCAATAAATATGATAGTGCAATAATGAAGAAGCCTATGGTTAGCTTTTTTCAGCTAGCTTCAAATTAAAACAAAAATCAGCTTATTTAAATCAGAATATATTTTAAGCATGTTTAAGCTTCAAAGGTAGAGGCATATTGTTAGTTAGATAATATAATTTGGTTCAAATCCATACAAAACATGTCTTTAAAAATTTAATATACTTATTAAATTTACAATTTCAATATACTTTAAGTTATACTTAAGAAAGTCTTTAGATTAACTCAGCCCGGGCTCCTTTAAAAAATTTTTATTGAAAATTTTTTAAGATTTTACATTGAAAAATAAAAACTTTAAAATTTCATTAAATTTTTAAGTCTCCGATCGGATAAGGAATCTTTCCCCCCCTCCTTAAGGGGGGGGGGGGACTAGTGGCGGGCTGAGTTAATCACCGCGCACCGGAAAAAAGGTGCACGGTGATTAACTCTTAATAAAGAATTGCTAAAGCATTTTATTTTAATTAAGGAATGATTATAATAAATTCCTTTATTAAAAGTTTGAATAATAAATTAAAATTTAGGACTGCAGTTTTATTTTTAGGTAATTTTAATTTTAAAAAATCATTTAACCAAAAATTTTCAAGTTCTTTAAAAAATAATTTAAACTATAACAAGAATAAATTTATATACAAAAATTTAATTTTTAATTTAGGCATAAACTTACTTTTTATAATGGTGATACTTTGCTTATTTTATATCTTGGAAGGGCACGCAAGAGTCCTTTATATGGTTAATTTTGATTTATTTTCTATTATTCCTGTAGTAGCATATGCTAATTGTGATATTCAGGAAAAACCATTTAAAAAAAGATATATTTTTCAAATAATAGATAAAAAATTTTATTCTACAAAGGCTAAACCTAACAGTAAAATTTTTGATATTTATTCTAATAAAAATATTAAACTTTCTAAAAATTTTATAGTGGATAATAAAACGTTATTACCAAAACATCAACCAGCAGCAATAAGAGAATGACAACAATCAGTTTATTCTTATGATAGACATGAAATGAGGAATCTCATTGATTTATATACAGTAATTTCAAAATGAATAAAAATTTATTTTTATGCTATACCGATGTTTGTAAAAAAAAAAATGTTTAAATTAAAAAAA